>JANPWJ010000791.1:7144-18316 GCA_027406325.1 Blastocystis sp. subtype 2
ATGTGAGAATGAAAAGACATCTCAAATGAGAGAGTGAGAAGACTTCTTTGAATGTGAGAATGAAAAGACATCTCAAATGAGAGAGTGAGAAGACTTCTTTGAATGTAAGAATGAAAAGACATCTCAAATGATAGACTGAAAGAGAAAAACATCTCCAAACAAAAACACCCAATCAAACACTTAACACCGCATGGCTTGTCTCGTGTCAATCACCATATTACAATCAAGAGCTAAATGATCACTAGGATACTTCGGGTTGGGCAACTTCAAATCGCCAAACGAGCAAATCTCGGGCACGGACGGCAACATGGACACCTTCATCGGCTGGATGATCGGCGACGTCACCCAGATGTAGTCCAAGCAGCCCTGGTAGTGGTCCGTGTAGTTGGTGTACTGCGGCTCCTCGCCCATCGTGTCCTTGTAGCAGGAGTGAAGGTTCAGCTCGTGGTGGATCGTCTTCACGCCCAGCGCGGCAATGATGCCCTCCGGGTCGCTCAGCACCTCGGGGTGGTTCATCGACACCTGCCCCGTGCTCATGAACTCGTACACTGCGCTGTTCGGCTCCGAGTTGAAGTCGCCGCAGATCATCAGGATGTGCGGCATCGGCACCATCGCCAGCACGCTCTGGATCTGCGTCAGCAGCTGGAACGCCTGCACCAGCTTCACGTCGCTGAACTTGGGGTCCCAGAAGAGGTGGCAGTTGCAGAGGAAGAACGAGATCGGCGCCATGTCTACGGGAAACCCCACTCTCCACGCCCCACTCGGACCCGGGTAGTACTGCATCTGCAGGAGATGGGCGACGTTGCCGCGCTTTAGCCGCTGCAGCTGGCTCTGCACATGAGCGCTCCTCCTCGCACCCACCTGGCTGATGATGCGACGGCGGAACAGGTCCTCCGCCAGCTTGTTGAACTCCACGCTCATGCTCCACGTGATCGTGAACGCGTCCTCGCGGAAGAACGTCGCGCAGCCGTCCACGTGCTCGTCCGAGCCCTGCAGCAGACGCGTCTTCACCGTGAAACTATGATGAAGCTCCACCGCAAGCCCCACTATCCGTTGTAGCCCCGCTTCTTCATCTCGGGCAGCCAGAACTGCTCGAACTGCCCCTTCTCCACCTCCTGGAAGCAGAACAGGTCGCTGCTGCGCACGTCGATCTGCTTCTTCAGCCGGTTCCGGCGGTACACCCAGTCCAGCGCCCACAGCGGGCACTGTGTGTACAGCTCCGGCCGGCAGTAGATGTCCGCCAGCATGTTGTACGACGTCAGCGTGAGCTGCGGGCGGTTCGCGGGCGCGGGCGCCCCGGTGTTGCGCGTGTACCACTGGCGCTGCTTGGCGAAGGGAGGCGCTACACGTGAGACCGCCGCCGCGCACCCACGGTCGATGACTGCCTTCGTCTCCGTGGAAATGACCAGGCTGTTCGAGAAGATCGAGGTCACCTCCACCTTCAGCTTGTGCCCCACGTCCGCCTCGGTCGGCGTGTACTCTCTACGCGTCAGTGCGCACACACTCTTCCACCGGTCCGACGAGAGCTTCTCCCAGCCCTCGATCGCCGCCTTCTGATTGCGCGCGCGCTTCACCTGGAGGTCGGCGAGGTCCTCCACCGTCATCGACGGGTCGATGGGCAGTTTCTTCTGCACGTGGACGGTCGAGTCGCTCGTGATCTTGTGCGTCCTACGCATGAACCCAGAGAGGAGCCGCAACTTGCAGTGCGCTTCCCAGCCACGCATCATGCACTCGGGCGAGCAGAAGTAGGAGTAGCGCTCGTGCCCAAACTGGAGACAGGTCAGGCACTGGCATTTCATTTCGGGAGCAACGTTGCTACGCGACACCATGTTAATACAGTTTTCAGAGTTGCACAAGTAGTACTTTCGACTCCGATACCACGTAAAACGATAGCGCGTGAAGGGATCGATGATCCCGTCGTCATTCTTTGTTCGGCACGAAAAGTACGGCTTGCTGACGAAACCGATCACGGGCTGGCTCAACCACAGGTAAACTTCCTCTTCCGCGCCTCCCGGCCTTGAGGAATCGATGCGAACCAGTTTGCTGACGCTCTTGTTGTCCATGATATTGCTGTCCTTCGCCTTTTCCTCGTCCGCGTCTTCCGCCGCGTGAAGGCTGGAATTCAGCGAGTTCTGATTCCCAAGATAATGGCTCTGTTGCATATACACAAACGGCGATGACCTATGCCGGAATAGGGATAAGTTGAATCCGCGTTTGGTGAAAAACGAGGTCATTTTGGTGGGTGGGCTTGAATGATGGGATTTCTTGGTGAAATGGGTGTACTCGTCGTGCTGATGATAGGGTTCGAGTTAGGTGTTTGACAAGAAGATCGCGATTCTGGATGATCGCGCCGTCGCGTGCTCCAGTGGTTTTCAGGAGAGTAGGTGTGATTACTAAAGGATTGGTGGAGGCTTCCTGATTGGGATGATTACTGCAGCGAAGTGTAGTGAGAGTGGAACTCTACCCTAACACTCAGAAACAAACACCCGACTCATCCAAAGCATCTACAATTCTCTTCAGAACGGACTCCACCGTGGTTCCGCAAATCTGGATCTCCTTCTCCTTCGACTTTCCGCCACGAATTACACTGACCTACGCGTCACGGTGACAATCAGAAACCACTTGTCCCTTTGGGACATCCACCATCTTGGCAATCACGTCGCACACCTCCTTGTTCGCCTTGTTGTCCACCGGAGGAGAGTTGAGCTTGATGTTCAGCTGCTCTTCCTCCCACGCGATTCCCGCCTTCTTGGCATTCGGCTTCACGTGCACAGAAAGGGCAAGCGCGTTCGGACCGACGACGCGAACAATGGTTTGCAGCTGCGAAACGATTTCCTTCTTGCTCATGTTGGAGGGCAACGACGGAGTGAACCAAGAATACGCACTCCACTGGGAGTCGGTAGGAATTGTGTATTGTACAGAATCGCCCAGTTTGGGATTTCGCCTCCTTTTCTCATACGGAGACGAAGGGGACCATTGCGGGGTCCATCGACAAGCATTCCATGGAGGGCGGATCGGCGTTTGGCGTTTGGCAGCGTCTTACGCCCCGCAACTCGTTCGCGTCTCTGTAAGAAGCATATTCGTCGACTCCTCGAAGTGTTATTGTTCCGTTGGAATCCGCACAGATTGATCCGTTTCACTGTTCCAGTTTGGTTTTGAGGGGGATAAAGAATCGGGTCCAATCCGTTGACTTTTCACTATTCTCAGAAATAGTTTTGTTATGAATTCTCTTGTTGCACTTGCTGTTCTTTTCTCCATTGCCACGGCTCGTAATCCCTACCCGTACGAGCTTGTTGGCGGAATGAATCCCGACTACGGAACGTACATTCCTCCCACCCCTGTGGTGAAGGTGGACAAGGAGGGACAGGGTTCTGTGGATAACTACCCCCGTACGTGCGATGCATTCCCCTCATGGCGTAGACTGCGGTGTGTACGAAAGCCAGTGCTTCTCTGGCCTTATGGGGGCCTGTAATTGTTCATTTCTCCTATCACGTGTAGCCAAGAAGATCGCTTGGACGTTCTCTGGTTATGAAGAGAGTGTTCCTTCTTTCCTTCAGCTGAATGTGACGTACTACAACAACAGATACTGCAACGGTACGATACAGCTCCTGCAGTTGAGTTACACTTGGTTTGTGACGAGCATCTCCAACAACTGGCAGGATTGGGAGGTGGCTGGAAACAACCTCTTCATCAAGGTTCTTTCGGACGATACGGCCAATGCCCTTCAATGTGATAAGGGTGTTATTGTTAAGAAGGAGATTATGAGTGTCCGGTACTGTGCTTCACGCACTCGTAAGGGGTAGGGAGATGCACTGCGTGTATGCCGGCAAGGGTGGAATTATGTACAACTACCAGAGACATTTCAACAAGAGTCGTCTTCTCCACCTCCGTTTCAACACGGGTTTGACTGCGCAGTGGGGCTGACGTGTAGATGTTGTGATTTCCTACGACAAGGATATCATTCCGTCGCTGCTCGTTGTTAGCCTCGTGGACACGGCGTCTGGAGGCAATCCGATGGGCGAAAACATCGAGTACAAGCGCACCCAGGATTTCGGTTGCTGCCAGGAGGAGAAGACGAACGTTACGTTGATTGTCGTGATTTGTGTGGCTGCTGTCGTGGTGATTGGTGCCGTCGTGGCCGTGATTGTCGTTATGAATAAGAAGAAGACGAATCTTCCCAAGAAGCCTACCGTTTCGTGTGTTTGTTACAAAGAGAGAAGAACTTGGGAGGCTTCATTCCGTTGCACACTTCCTGAGGCTTGACCTGGGGCGTTCCGGGAGTCTGGATCTCGTGCGTCAGGTCTTCGTTGACGATGAACGTCTCCATCTTGAAGTCCTTCTCGTAGAAGCGGAGAACACGGCCTCCGCGCTGCATTCTACTCGTGAATCACATCAAGCGCAGCCAAACCCCTTCGGAGGACCGTAGCAGCCGTAACCCGTCTTACGACCGTAGCCGAGAATCATGCCCTCGAATTCGTTTACGTAATCGTTGCTGTGGTCGTGGCCGACGAAGACGGCAAACACGTCGCCTCTACGCGTGACGAAGGACATTTTCATACTACCTCTCCTTGAAAGCAGAGATGATTCCGGAATTCATGGAGGAGCAGCCGGAGAACTCGGTCTTGTTTCCCCACGAGGGGTAGTGCTACGTGTAACACGTTGAAGCCACTCCAACGTTGTAGGCGTACATGTACTCGGGAGGAGCGATGTGCATGAAGGCGACGCCCGGGATCTTTCTTCCCTGCTGCTTTTCGAGCTCCTTCGACTTCTCGCGGTACCACTGAATCGTGTTGAGACCAACACAGCCGTAGCCCTTCAAGCCCATGCAGTTGTAGTCGTTGCTATCGAAGAACCACAGATTCATCACCACCTCGTGACTGTTCTTCGAGGAGTACACGGGGATCACGAAGGTGCTCGCCCCTTCCAGGTCATCGGCGGCCATTTCGGTGTAACTGTAGGGGTTGGTCATATCCACCGTGACAATCTCCCTTCGGGTCAGATCGGCCTCAGAATCGTGATTGCCGAGCGTGTATCCGTAGGGCACCTTCTTCTCGCGAATCACAGTGGTCCATCGGTTCCACATGTCCTCGTACCACCCCTTGGTCTTGTTCCAGCTGTATCCTAGCGATGACACGAGATTGACACGGACCACCTGCCACCATATCACCGGTGAAGGCGATGAAGTCGGGATCTTCCTGGGACACGATGTTCATCATGAGACGCGTGGTGTTGACATCGTTCTCGAGCGTTTCACCATAGTGAAGATCCGTGAACTAGGAGTGAAGGGCGTGTGGAGAGAAGAACCTGCAGCACATCAAACACGCCATTCTCTCTGAACATGAGAATGGGCTTTGAGCTCACTGCGAGCGCGCAGGCGAATAAAAGCGCAAAAGCGATCATTTGGTTGACGGTGAGAGAAAAAGAATCTGCTTGAGTTGAAAAAGGGATCTTGGGATTCCCGCGGGAGTTTCAGTGTGCTAAGAAGTGGGTGATTTCGCGAAATGGAGAGGAGTTGTGAAGGAGTGGGAGGAGTTGTGGGGTGGTGAGAGGAGTTGTGGGGTAGTTATGAAAGAGTGAGGAGAGTTATAGAGTGACGCAAGTACGACCACCTGAAACAGAATTGTAATTGATAAACTCCACTCGGAAAGCGGGTAGCAACATGAAATAAACAAATCGGACAATCCACACACACTCCGGAAACGCACTCTCCATTCGTTGGTACAGTGAAAGTATATTCACTTACCACACTTATACGCAATCACTCAATCACTCTTTCCTGAAATAGAGGAACAGTAATACTCACTTTGATAATCAACAAACCACTCAACACTCGACAATCGTCAACACAAACACTGTCAAATGAATTCTTCCTACATGCCCAGTTCTAGGCTGCGTAGGAACAGCCCAGACGCAGTTTTCACTCCCGATTCTGTGTATGCTCTGCCGAATCGCTATTTCCTATTCGCAGATAAACAACAAACGCCGACGCTAGCCATTGCTGACGAAGATACAATCATCTATTTGAGGGAGCAGCATGGCAACCAGGATGGATTACTTGTCGCTGCGAACATGAAAAGCAAGCGAATACTATCCATTCAGCATTTAAAGAAGGACGGAAGCAGAGTTGCTGTCGATTTCGATCAAGAGAGGAAGGAGATTCTGGATACAAGCGGATTCGGAGATCGTTGGGAGGGACCTATTCTGAACGGCATGCCGTTAGGCTGGGGCCTTCGCTACGACCAAAATGGCGAGTTGACGTATGAAGGCTTTTCTGTGTTCGGGATATGCTCGTTGTACGGTACGGAGTACGATCCGGTGACGCATACGGTGCTCTATCAGGGAATGCTGTGCGACGATTGTCGTTGTGGAAGGGGCGTCCAGTACGACAAGACGGGCGCTGTTGTATACGACGGAGAATGGGCGGGTGATCGTCATATCGTTGAAAAGACCATGACCGTTCCTAAATCGGCTGCTCTCCTCCCGCCGATTCATTCTCTCATCGTATCTCTCCGCATCGACGACTTTTCCTGTGACGATGACATTTCATTGATTCTGCACCACTTTCCGCGATTGAGGGAGCTGTACTTGGGGAGTAAGTCCTTCAGCCAACAGAGTGAAGAGGAGTTGGTCTTTTCGTGTGTGGATTGCCTGGAATTGAGGGTCATTGAGTTTGGAGGTCCGAGTGTAATGAAGCATTTCAACAGGATGATCGTCACGGGTGAGAAACGACTTGATGAAATGACGCCTAGACAATCCCAAGCTCCGTTCCATGAATCTGGGCTCGGGCTGCATGCACAGTTTCACGGAGTTGAGAGTGGAGAGTACGCTTTGCTGTCCTCGTTGAGCGAATAGGAAACGCGAAGTTGGACACGATCAAGGTTGGAGATAACGCATTCGCTTCGTCCTCCAGTTACACGGACGGTGCAGCGGGGTTCATATACTTCTCTGACCTTCCGTCGTTGCACTGCCTTCTGATTGGCGACGAATCCTTCTCTCTCCTCAGCCACGTTGACTTCCGAAGTGGATGAATTACGCAACGGTGACGAGTAGACATCAGCGATCACTTGTTCTGTCGTTTTGGAAAAGAGAGCTTCCATCCCCTCACAATGGTGCATTCGAGTGCGTGGATTGGGCGAGACTGAGGTGTAGACGCAGACGCGATTGCTCAGGCGGTTCTACCGCGCATCACCTATTCTGCCAGCCATCCAATTGGGTTTCAGTCGGATGTGGAGTCGATTGTTGTGGAATCGCTGCAGCATCGCTCGTGCTCTCCCGACGACCGGTTCATATTGAAAGAATTCGAGCAGCTTCGTGAGATTGTCATTCACGACTACAACTACCGTCAGTGTATCCATTTCTCTCTTCGCTCTCTCCCTCAACTGCGCACTCTGGTCGTGGAGGACAACTCGTTTTGTAGCGATAAATCGGATATGTCTGAGGGATCCTTCTCGATCCGCGACTGTCCGTCCTTGACCTCGGTGACGATTGGCGATTCGTTCTGCCAGTATACGCAATTCAGTATCTCAGGTGCGGTTCTTGCTGCTTTGTGAGTTATAGCCTGTGACGCTTTGAAGTCCTTCACAATCAACTCGAAGGACATTGGTGCATTTCTGCGTGTGGAGGAGCTGCGCTTCAGGAGTGACTTCCCTCTGCCACGCATGACGCCTAGATCTTCGTTCCCTGGAGCGCATTTCCATTGGAAAGAAGAGCTTCCGGGGTGTAAAAGACGTTGTGTTTGAGAGTGAATTGCGATTTGTGGTTGTGATGACCAGACTTGCCCTCCCTGCGATGCATCGCATTGGATCGTGAGACCTTGGATGGTCAGGACTATGGGAATGGAAGGCTGCGTTTCTTTCCTTCCAAGCATGAAATATCGTTGAGAATGAAGGGTACTGGATGACGTATGGATGACAACCAGATCTCCCTCTTCTCGAAGAAATGAGTTTTGGAGAAGAATGCTTGTCCCGCGTGAATCGCGTTGCACTGAAGAGTCGGATTATGTGAAGCGTGTCATGGGTAGACATTCCCAAGCTCCGCTCTGTGTATTGCTGCTCTTCATTCAGTTACGTGACCCAATTGATAGCGGAGAACGCGGCTGTTTTGGCGGCGGTATTCCAAGAGCGAGCTCCTTTGTGCAACTGCGAGCCCTCGCTTCCCTTTACCGCGCTGGATAACGGACCCACCACGATTGAAGCCTTGACAATTGCGCAGGGAACAGGAAACTTTGAGGAGCTGGTGGTGGTGGATCTGTCCTCTCTCGTCAACCTCCATTCGCTTCACATCGAGGAGCGTTGCTTTCTCTACGCCAAGCAGTTCAGGGTATGCGGCGTTGACTTCCTCAAGTCCATTCGCATTGAGCGATTGTGTTTCCTTAAGGAGAGTCGCACTAGTATGAAAGACGGCTTTTTCGTCAAGAACTGCCCTCAGCTTGACTCGATCTTCATTGGCGGCGGTAGCTTTAGCAGCTGGTTTGTGATGGAATTGGAGAGTGCGCGTGAGCGGAGTGAATGATACGCTAGACCTTCCTGCTCTCTCCTCCTTCTTCGTCGAAGGTGTGTTCCATCACTACGATTCCTTCTGTCTTGCAGATTTGGTGTTGGATGGTGCATCTCTCTGCTTCGTGCTCAGTCGTAGATCTTCCTTCTTTGAAATCGGTTTATCTGGGAGACGAAAGCTTCAGTTATGTGGCTCGTATGGAGATCACCAGTAGAACCGGAGCGGAGGGATAAGGAATAGACCTTCCTCGGTTGGAAACGCTGCATCTTGGAGTCAACTGTTTTCGAGGGAATGAAGAGAGAGAGACACGCCATGGCTATGAGATATATACACCCGTGTTCAAAATGGAGAGTACGTCTTGCGTGTTGGATGAACGGCAGATTTGCCCTCGTTAAAACGAGTTGAGTTTAGTAATGGGGAAAGCCTGACTTGGGTAGGCGTTTTCGTACTGAGAAGTGCGTGCTTGTGAGGGGGAATGAATGATAGACATTGGTGCCTTTGAGTGCGACTACTGGCCTTGTGAACTGTTGGAGAATGCATGGAGTGTGACGATCGAGAGTGAGCGTTGGTTTGAGTTGTGAACTGTAGATGCGCCTGGATGGGCTGAACACATGTCACTGTACAACGATGTGTACTGCTTCACCAACCCGCAACCGTTCAGTGTATCGTCTTCCGTCACTCATTTGGATTGCTGTCCTCATTGTGGGAGTGATGAGAACGTGAAGGAGCTGTGTTTGAAGGAGTATCCTTGTCTCGAGTTCATTCACATTGGTTCCTATTCCTTCCCTCACATTCTGAGCGTGGAGGTGCGTCATCTCCCGAAACTGAAGCAGTTTGTTGTGGAGAATCACTGCTTCATGCATACCGCCACGATTGCTCCTGAGAATGCATGTTGTGTGGAGGATTGTCCTCTTCTCGAATCCATTTCGATCGGTGTGGGGTCATTCCGTGAGTATTCTTTGCTGCAGTTGAGGCGTGATGAGTTGGAAGGTAAAGTAATGGCTAGAACTGCCTCTTCTGAAGTCGCTGTGTGTGGGAGGTGAAACGGACTGTGGTTGTTTCTTGAAGGCGGAGTGTTTTGAGTTACGAGGTGAGGTTGATGGAGTGAAGTGATGGAATAGACTTGCCAGCGTTGCAGTCAGTGATGTGTGGGTCAAGGAGTTTTGAAGGGGCCGTGTCGATATCGTTTGTGAGTAGTCGGTTGAGTTTCTGTTTCATGTTCAGATCTCCCTGCCCTCACCGACCTCACTCTCCATAAGGATGCTCTGGCGGGTTATCATGATGAAGCCGCCTTGTTCCCTTCGGAGGATTCAAGCGCGTTCACCAACACGCTCTCCATGATCGATTTGCCGTCACTTTGTCGCATTCGTGGAAGTGGGATGGGACAGTTCAAGAACATGAACGTGGTCGTGTTGAAGAGTGTGTGTGGTTGAATGGATTGAGTTGTAGACGTCTCGAACGACCTCGAGATTGGCATTCCCGAGTCTTTTGGATGGGTTCATTCCATCACAACAGAGAGGGGTGAATCAGATTCCTCCACGCTGGAACAGTTCATTCTCGCCGCCTCCTATCACTTCTCCCATATCATGAAGCAAGACTGTCTCTCTCACTCGGTGGAGGAGATCGATGTGAACGTCTCCATGGCGAGCAGTACTGAGCTCGATCTCTCTTCCTTCCCTCGCCTCACCTCCTTCCACTGCGCCTCCTTCGCCTTCCCCAACGTGCGTGTGTTCAAGTGTGAGAACCATCCCAACATCCAGTCCGTCTCGATTGGGAAGAGTTCGATGTGTGGGAAGGAGGGTCACTTCACTGTGCGTGGTTGTGCGGCGTTACACACCTTGTGTATTGGAAGCAAGAGTTGTGTTCAGTTCATGGAGTTCGTTGTGCGAGGTGTGTGCTTCTCCTTCCTGTGACGTGTAGATTGTGATGCGTTGAAGACGCTGGAGGTGGGCAAGGAGAAGGAGTATGGTGCGTGCTTCTATGGCTGTCACGAACTGAGGATTGAGAGTGAATGTAATGAGAGTGAGTGATGGAATAGACTTGCCTGCTCTGGAACGCATCGAAGTGGGATCAGAGTGCTTCCATGAGATGCACACGGCATCCATTTCGAGTCCTTCCCCTAACTAATGGAGTGATGACTAGACCTTCCGAACCTCACTGAGATGGTGTTTGGTTTTCTTGCTTTCCATGGAGAATCATTCAGCTTACAATACAAGGAGAATATCTTTGGCTGGCGTGATGATAACGTATTCCTGATGCGAAGTGCGTGTGTTGAATTGCGAATGATGAACTAGACCTCCCAAAGCTGCAAGTGCTGAGAATGGAGAGGAACGGGTGTGACATGCACAGTCTCACTGTTGAAAGTGTTAGCTGTGGTGTTGGCTGACGAGTAGATGTGAATGTGGACAGCCAACGGTCTTCTTGCATTGACTGCTTCTTCCAGTATCTGTTGTGTATCAGTGGGAATCACTTTCGTTCGTTAGGAATAGACTCCCCAGAGATGAAGAAGTTGGTGCAGAGGGGAGTAATTGCGTTGTATTGTTCTGTGTGTTGCACACGTTTTTTGCATTGAATAGGAGGATCTCTCTCTTGGACTTGTGAATCTGCTGCCAGACGAAGGAGTTACTGCTAACGCCCACACAAACTTTCCTCGCCTCGTTTCGCTCACCCAGGCGG
>JANPWJ010000797.1:0-11483 GCA_027406325.1 Blastocystis sp. subtype 2
ACCTGCGCTAATGGTATCCTCGAAATTCTCGAGAAGAAGAACATTAAGCTGTAAGCCGTGCTTGTGTTTGTTGGATCTTTTTTCTGTACGAGAATTACGTGTTGAGTGGTTTTCGAGAGCAGCGTGCGGAGTTGCGCTTTGACAATCGCAAAACTTCATTCTCTTTGGGTGTTACAACTTCATGTACACCTCTTCACACTCATTCTCCAACAAACACACCACAACTTTCTAAAACTGAGGAGATTCTTGCGAATCAGCTGTTCACGCTCTTGGCACTCACGAATATCTGCGTCCTCGTTCTCCTGCATCCACTTCTTCACTCCGTTCAGCAGACCTCTCATCTGCCCGATCCACTCAATCGTCATTCTCTCATCCCGATTGTGCAGCAACGCGTACCCCTCCTCCACCAAACACTCCAGATTGTTCATCTCGCGATGTCTCGCCACAAGCTCCTCGTCGTGCGGACGCTGGCTCTGCGCCTCCTCCAGAATCTTCGCAATCTCCTCCTTCGACTTCAGCAGCGGCGAAAGCTCGTTCTTCTTCCCCAGATTCACCTCGAAGCTGCTGCGGCGGAGCGTGCTGCCCTCGACGGCGATCACCTGCAGGTCGTACTCCTCGTTCAGCGTCATCGTGACGGTGATCACAGAGTCCTCCCGCAAGTTCAACTGCAGGTCCTTCAGCACGACGGAACCCAACACCACGTTGTCGCGCACCAGCAGACGCTCGCCCATCACCACCTTGAACTCGATCCAGTCCTGGTAGTCCGTGGGCGTGATGAACTCGTACGTGCACACGGCGGGCAGCGGCGATCCGATGGGGATCATCACCTCCATAATGCCTCCCTGCGTCTCAATGCCAAAACTCTGCGCGGCGGTGGATGGAAGCGTCTTGAGACGCTGCGTCGCTGCCACGGCTGCCATGATCACGCTCCCCATCGCCACAGCCTCGTCGGGGTTCACGCTCTTGGAGATCTTGCTGCTGGTGAAGTACTGCTGGATCAGCTGCTGGATGCGCGGAATACGCGTGCTGCCGCCCACCAACACCACGTCGTCGATCATATCCTTGGTGAGGTCAGCCTTCTTCAGCGTGCTCTCGAGCACCTTGATGGTGCGGTCGAAGAGGTCCTTGCACAGATTCTCGAACCGAAAACGAGAAACGGAGTACGTGAAGTCGCTGTTCTCGAACTCGATCAGCGATGATGATGCCACCGACAACTCGATCTTGCACGCCTCGACAGCGTTGTGCATACGCGCGCGCCACTGACGGTCGTTCGAAATGTCCACGCCCTTGTCCTGCCTGTACATGAAAAACAGGTAGTCAATCAGCTTGTTATCGAAGTCCTCGCCTCCAAGATGACTGTCGCCGTCCGTTGCGATGAGACGCAGCTTCTGCTGACCCACTTCCAGAATGGACACATCGAAGGTGCCTCCGCCGAGATCGTAAACCAGAATGTGCTTCATTTCCGGACTCTGCTCGAAGCTGTAGGCAAGAGCAGCGGCCAGCGGCTCGTCCAGAATACGAAGGACGTTGAATCCGGCAGCCTGCGCCGCCTTCTGCGTCGCCTTCCTCTGGAGCTTGCTGAAATACGCGGGCACCGTGATCACAGCGTCCGTAATCGTCTTCCCCATGAAGTTCTCCGCCTGCACCTTCAGGTACTGCAGAATGATGGCACTGATATCCTCCGGAGTGAACACCTTCTTCCCCGAGGACGATTCTTCGACGGTAATCAAGGGATTGTTATCGCTGTCACCGGTCACCTGAAAGGGCCACGTAGCCACGTCCTGCTCGATCTCCGGGTCCGTTACCTTGTGGCCGATCAGCCGCTTGCAGTCGTAAACGGTGTTTTTGTAGTTGGACATCATTTTCTTCGCTGCACTGTTACCCACCAGCGTCTCTGTAGGCAAAAACGAGACGATGGACGGCGTTGTCCGCTTACCGACCTCATTCGGAACAATCGCAATCTGGCCGTTCTTCCAAACAGCCACGCAGGAGTTCGTCGTTCCTAGATCGATTCCGACAACATCATAGCCACTATCATTCATTTTTGCTGAATTCAACAGACTAACACGTGGACTCGAATCTGGGGGATTGGGGGCAGTTCGTTGAACAAGCGCGCACATGGCTAAGATTTCTTGTGCGCAGCTTCAAGGACTTGCTGTGTGAGTGTTCCTAATGGTATTCGCAAAAGAAGAGTTCATTCGAAGATGGTCGTTTGGCTCGTCTTCACCCTCGTGTGTAGAGAAGCGTGGGATAGGCATTCCCCTTAACCCATTCGATGAAAGAAGATCCCTTCCTCATGATCGCTCACCAGATTCATATCCCACGCTGACGGCATCCTCCCCCGCAGGGTAGAAAAGAATATCCTCGTGCTTCGTGACATGTCAATGCATGTCTTCGTTTCACCCCGCCCTCCCTCATAAAAGAATATCAACCCAAATGGAATCATTCATCGATTGTATTAGCTGCTGCGAACCGACGAGCCTTCCCCAGCTCCTCGAGCAGAGCAACGATCAGCGCATGCAGACTCTGGGCGTGTGTGCATGCGTCTCTCGTCACGAGTAGACTCTGACCACAATTGTGTTGAAGTCTTTCACAAACAAGAGCGTGTGGGGACTGAAGCGCTGCTGGAACTGTTGCGACCTCCGTCTCGTCGGGCTGTCGGAAGCCGACTTCTACAGCTGCATCTGCAGTC
Organism: Blastocystis sp. subtype 2; assembly: GCA_027406325.1. Classification (NCBI taxonomy): domain Eukaryota; class Bigyra; order Opalinata; family Blastocystidae; genus Blastocystis; species Blastocystis sp. subtype 2. Next base: position 2,693 of record JANPWJ010000797.1, read on the forward strand.
TGCCGACAGTGACGGAGTCGTGGGTCCTCCAGCACGGCAAAGAGTGCGCGCTGGAGTGCTTGTGCATCGACAGTGGGTGCGTATCGGAGTGATCACGCGTAGACTGCATGATGTGTCAGGAGGCCTTCGAGGCGTTCAGTCACTGCTTCCGAACGACCTGCTTTGCCTCCCTTAAGAAGCTCGAAATCAGGCCCGTCGAGTCCAACAAGAGCTCTCGCCTCACGGACAAGCAGTGGGTCGCGATTTGCGATCAGCTGCGTTCGGGGTCCTGTCCGCAGCTGGAGTGCATCCACCTCCCGGGTAACTGCATTGGGTGTGCTGGCGTGGAGGCGCTGGTGACGGTGTACCAGCAGGGGAGTATCAAGCGCTGCGTCTCGTTGGATTTGTCGGGGAACGGAATCGGAGACAAGGGAGCGGTGGCTCTGGCGAGGATCTTTGACGACACCTCGCTGTGCGAGTGCCTTGAGTGGATCGATCTCAGCAGGAACCGCATTCGTTCCAAGGGGTTCGACGCGCTGCTGACGTCCTTCAGGTCAGTGACGCACTGCTGCCTGCGCACGCTGAACCTCGCTTACAACTCGCCGAAGAAGGACAACATCCAGTGCCTCTTCCGCATCCTGGAGAGCAAGCGCTGTCCCCAGCTGCGCTGCCTCAACCTCTCCGGGATGAATCTGAAGAGTCCCTGCTCCATGGCACTCGCCAGCGTGATTCGCGCGGACACCTTCAAGTACCTCGAGGAGCTGATTCTCTCGGACTGCTCCCTGAACGTGGACTGCGTCGAGCACATCTCCAGAGCGATCGTGGACACCCCTCTCCAAATGCTGAAGGTCCTCTGCCTCTCGCACAACCGTCTCGGACAGCAGTGCATCCAGATCCTCGCCCACATCCTCCAGCGCTCCTGCCTGCCCTCGCTGACGCACCTCGACCTGAGCTACAACAAGATCAACGACGCGAGCATCCAGGAACTGAACAACCGCTACGCCGACGACGTCCTGTCGCAGGTGGAGGTCATGAACCTCAGCGACAACTGCATCGGCAACGAGGGCGCGTTCGTGATCTTTGACAACATCCGCCATCGCCAGTGGTGCAGCATGCGCGACCTCAATCTGGAGCGTATTACTGCTTTTGCCGCGTGATCTCTAGGAAACAAGTTCACTGCCGTCACCTCCGTGCAGCTGCGCTCCTTGCTGGAGATGGAGAACCAGCTGGACACGATTCGACTGACCGATATGACGAAGAGAAGAGCGAACGTGCCTCTCTACCGCCAGGAGGCGTTCATGAGGTCAAAGCAGGAGACGAAGAAGCCAGAGACGAAGGAGACGAAGGAGGCTATGGAAGGGCAGGAAGAAGTTGACCCAGACGTGAATTTGCTGAAGAACCTGGACATTTCGGGAGCGATAACGCCGGAGCTGTCCGCGACGCGTGTGGAGGATACGATCAGTCCTATGGCGTGGCGTGTTTGTTTGGAAGTGCGATTGTGCTTGTTTCGCTTTTCATCGTGCGATTGTTCTTCTTTCGCTTTTCATCGTGCAATCGAGACCGCGTTTACAACAACTCCCAAGAGAACACATCATAACACAAGAGTCAACTTCTCGATGTAGTCATGCTTGAAGCGCGGTGCTAGACGCAAGCCCTGCGTTCTCGACAAAGCAGCATCTCGCTTCACAATGCTGTGACACCCAGACACGTAAACACTCTTCACTGGCGCACTCTCCACCTTCACTTCCTTCACCTCCTTTCTCTTGATCTCCCTGTGAATGTACGACCCGTCTCGCATCTGCCTCATGTCGGGAGACATCGTGCGGTCGTACGAGTTCCTCGAGTCGTAGCTGCGCAGCGTGCCGTCCATCGGCGACTGCTCTCGCGACATCATCGGGTCCGCCCCGACGCCCATCGGACTCTCGCGCACCGAGTTGTCGACACGCCACGACGCCGACGGCACCGTGTTGCCCTCCGTCATGCGCAGCTGGCGCTGCGACACCTGGCTCATCACCTCGCTTCGCGACCGCAGCGTGTCCGACCGCGTCGACAGCAGCGCCTTCTCGCGCAGCACGGGCGTCGGAATCAGCGCGCCCGGCTCCATGGGAAGGTTGGAGCCACGGTCCATCGTGGAGTCGGTGCGCGGCGACAGCGGGTCCTTGATGGGCTCGATGTACGAGGGCGAGTGGTGCATCGGGACGGCGCTCGGCATCGTGAACACGTTCGGCTGCAGCTGGAAGATGCGCTCCGCGTTCGCCGTGCCGTCGCGACTCTGCGGGTATATGGGCTTCACCGCCAGCGTCAGCATGCCGAGCTTCTTACGCGAGTTGATCTATGTGTCAGATGGAGGAGCGAGGGGAACGGGAAGGCGGAAGAGATAGCTGGTGCTGGTGAGGAGCTTGCTGAGGGGGAAGGAGGCGCTGCCGATGACTTGGAAGGAATCCTGCTGATGCGGGTGGGTGACCGTGTTGAGGTGGAAGATGAGCGACTTCTGGTTCTTGAAATCCAGCGACGCAATGATCTGACGGAAATTCCACTCTGCGGGTGAGAAAGCGCGACGACATGTACGAGGCTGATTTCCCTTCACGTCTCTCGTTCTCAGATAGTTCTCCTTGCTGATGTCCATGGTCAGGGAGAAGTACAGCTTCTTGTCCACAAGGGTTTCCTGATCGTGAGGAACGGACTTCGGGATTACATCCAAACTCGCCGAAACGATTTCAATTTGGTAGGCGACGGGCTTCACCTTGTTGACGTCGATGGTCGTGGTACAAACGAACTCGGCACTCGGTTTCACGAGTTGGAACAGGATTTTGAGCTGCATCTCATAGGTCGAGTTCCCGTCTCGCGACTGAAGACACAAACGTAACGGTTCATAGTAATCGTAATTGAAGAAGTTAAATGCTTCCACACGCAAATCCGCTATCACTTTGCTACGCGTCACAACCATTGCGCGACGAGTACTCCTTAAAAAGACTCTTCTTCTCGTGCAGCTCAATCAGCACGGGAAGATCGCTCTCGTCGTGGCCGCTCACCTTATAGTTGCGAAAGAAGTACCCCTGATTAAAAACAGTAGTGTCTCCTCCAGAGACTACTGGAAAGCGGACTTCATACTTGCTATAACGAATCTACGCCCGTGAAACCACGTCGCGCGCAGCGTACAGAAAGAAACAAGGTCTTCTTGGGAAAAGACAATCCGTCGCTAATCGACACGAGAAGGCCTAAATAATCTTCCATGAATCCAAAACGGCTCTTGCGATCAAAACAAATCCACGAACAAGCAACGGTTTGGCGTTTTGTGCCGTTTCCAAAATACCCCGCGTTTTTGCATGATCGAAAAAACAGCGCTACGAAGAAACCGCAAGCAGCGGATCCACCTGCTCAAAACAGCCGCTGTAATCGGAGTCCGACAGCGGCTCGCCGTCGATGTCTGGATCTAACGTAATCTCCCCTTCCTCTTCCACCTGCGCGCTCTGCTCTCGGAACTCCTTTAGCTTCTTGAGTCGCAGCAGCAACTGCCCTCGTTTCCCGTAGTTCGGCAAGCCGTTGTATTTGCACTGGATTCGTAAGCTGTCCGTCTCTTCTTTGCTCTCCTCGTCAATGCTCCCGTCCAACTCGTCATTCGACTATTCCCTAACACGCGCTGCACTCCCCCACCATCATGAATGTCACTTGGAGTCCTTGGACGATCGCCGACGACACCACCGAGTTGTGCAGCCACGCGTCCAGCATTTTCTCAACCTGCACTTCACCCTCCCCCACACGCATACTCGCAGCTTCACCTCCTTCTTCATCATCTGGTTCTCCATCCCGTTCTTCATGCGTGCCAGCGCCTCGAACAGCACCGGCAGCTCTCTCTACCCCTCACACCCCCCCCTCTCCCCTACCGACAGCAGCGAGTGGTACGGCGTGGAGCACCCGTTGTCCGCGTTGAAGAGAAGGTCGTTCACGACGTACATGCGCGCGATCTTCACGAGAGGCGGGAAGGGCTTGGCGATGTCGTAGTCGCGGTAGAGGTCGAAGTAGGGCACGTTGTCGCAGATGCTGTCGCGCAAGATACAGGTGATGTGCTCCGCGTACGACGCGTTGTCGATGCAGAACGACATGATGCGCAGAACGGAGGCGCGCGACGGCGTGATGGTGCGCAGCGCGCCACACAACCAGTCGAACTGCGCCGACGACAGACGGTTCTATGCATGACTCCTCTCTCCAACACGCACGGTGACGGTGGTCAGAAGCAGGTTGCTCCTACGCAATAACGCTGCACACTCACACCCACCCCAGCTCCTCCTTCCGTCGCTTCTCCTTCCGCGCCTCCTCCTCCTCGCGCTCCAGCGAACGCTTCAGCGACTCGCCCTTCGTTCGCGCCAGCTCCGACACCACCGCCTCCAGCTGGTGCTCGGTGCGGCGGTCGTCGTACACGGGCGGCGGCACAAACCACTCGCCGCCCTCCAGAAACTGGAAGGGCAGGAAGGAGTGGGAGGCGAAGGACTCGTTCGCGCCCAGCGCCAGCACGCACCAGCGGTAGTACCAGTTGTCCTCGCTCGTGTCGTGGAACAGAAACTCCCAGCGCGGGTCGTTGGGACTCTTCTCCAGAACGCGCTGCTTCAGCTGCTCCTCGAAGCGACTCCCGCGGTTATGCACCATGATCGCGGTGGTCTGGATGATCGAGCACTGCGGCGAGGAGGGCGTGCGGAGGTAGTGGGGCTCCACGAACGGAGGGAGTTTCTACGCTTCATTTCCCTCCACTCCGCCCACGGGCAGCGTCACGCGACGATCTCCCTTGCCCCACCCCAGGTGCAGTCGGCAGCCCTACGCGTGAGAGACGACAGAGGCGAAGACGTCCATCGCGTATCCTTGCAGACACTGCATGACGCAGAGCGCGTCCTGGTGCGTGCGCATGGAGACAAACCCGATCACGCCCTTGGAGCCGCCCTCCTCGTTCCGAGGGTATTTTACCGAGACGGAGCGAACCGAGCCGTAGTACGCGCAGAGCGTGTAGAGAGACTCCATGGTGATGGAATGGGGAAGGTTCCCGAAAAACACCTCCGTTGCTTTGGGGTCGTTGTTGTCGAGGGGAAGCGCGTCCGCAGAGTGGCTGTGGGACTGGGCGCCCTGCTGGGACGATTGCGCCTTCTTCTTTGCCATCTCCTCGAAGAGAGTGTCCAGCTGACTCCTAAACGGTCATTCCACTTATTCGCACACACTTCTCCCCCTGACGATGAATGGCGTAGTGAATGTTCGTCTTCCGATTCACCGTGATGGCCTTGTTTCTTGCATTGTCATCGTCGTCGTCACTGTGGGAGCCGAACATGCTCTGCAAGTCCATGGGCTGCGATTTCTTTGTATGAGTTGTTGGAGTCGGCTTTATGAAGCTCAACTTGAGTCCCGTGGTGGGAGCGGAAGGATTCGCTCTCAGAGGACTCGGCTTGATCGGAGGAGGGACTTCCCGCTTTTCTTGCCTCCCGAGGATGTACACTTCCCGCTCTGCCGGCTTCGCAGATTCGGCGAGGCCCTAGAGATGACGCACCATCACGAGTCCAACTCGGTTGTTGATCGTCCCGCCGCGGACAAACACGGGCGCTTTATTCTGGGTTTCGTTTGGGTTCTGAAACGTGCTCATGTACTCGGAATACACGGCCGCCGTTTCTTCCTCCTCCTTTTTCTGCTTTGCTAGGCGCTCGCTTCGTTCCTACAGATGACGTGCCCGAGGGAGAGGGAGGTACTTGTTCCAGCCTATCCTTTTGATATCCGCCGTAAATGAACTTTGCCATCTTCTCCTGCGTCATGGAAAGGAGCGAGTTCTTCTGAATCCCTTCACTTCCCTTGTCGCCTTCCATGTCTCTTGTTCACGGTCGAATCGCACGGAACGGACTGAGGATGAGAGGAACGAGTCAACAAACACACCAACTGTAGGAAGAAACCAAAACACTATTGAACTCTTGAATCACGTTCTCACTAAAACCATTGCCTTCGAAGGACACCGCGTGGAGGGAGGACACCTCGGGCTGGGTCCGCAGCATCTTCGTCATCTCCGTGATGCACAGCTCGTCCAGCTCATTCGCGGAGACGTCCAGCTCCCACAGCTTGGGGTACTTCTTCTCCTTGATCAAGTTCAGCAGGAACACGAACCCCTTCGTCTTGATGCGGTTGTCTACTCATCACTCCCCTCGCCCTCACGCACTCCCAATCCGCAGGATCTGCAGCATGTTCACGCACGTCTCTACCCGTCACGCCCACCGCCGATCCTCACCCTCCTCCTGCTCCTCGCCGCCCTTCCAGCTGTGGAACGCGTTCAGTCCCGAATCGCGCTCCGACAGCGCCTGGAACAGCGTGGTGCACCCGCGCAACGAAATGGAGTTGTCTACCGGTGAAACGCCCCTTCAGCCCGCACTCGACAGGTCCAGCACGCGCAGGTTCGAGAAGCCGCCCATCTCGAACACGGTCGCCAGCACCGCGATGTCGTCGTTCTCCAGCTGGCAGTTCGCGCACTGCAGCTCCACCACGTTGCTGCTCGCCTCGGGGTCCACCACCATCTCCTGCGCGTACTCGATCAGCTCGTCGCGCGACGCCACTACGCCTCAGACCCACACGCCTCGCCCACAGTGGATGTGGTCGCCCTCCACCTCCTCCAGCTTGGGCGTCGGCACCACCACCTTCGCCTGCAGCTTCTTCATACCCTCGAGCTCCTGCCGCGCCTGGCTGAGCTGCGTCTCCAGCGTCTCCTTCTCCCGCGCGACCCGCTGACACTCCGCGTCCTTCCTCTTCAGCTGCTCGCCCAGCGCCGCCTGCCGCTTCAGCTCCTCCGTCAGCTCCTCGTTGTCGCGCTCCAGGTCCTTCACGTCGCCGCGGAGACGGTCCCGCGCCTCCGCCAGCTCCTTGTTCTCCTTCCGCAGCTTCTCCGTCACCTCCTTCTCGTCGTCCAGGTTGTCTTCCGCGTCGTCCAGGTCGTCCTGGAGCTCCTGGATCTTCTTCTCCTTCTCCAGGATCTTCTGCCGCAGCTCCGAGGACTCCAGCGTCGTCGACGACTGGTTCTTGCTCAGCTCGTCCTTCAGCAGCTGGATCGACGCCGTCTGGTCGTTCACCTGCTTGCGCAGCGCCTCGATCATCGTGTCCTTCGTCGCCACCACCTTCTCCTGCTTCGCGATGGCCTGCTGCCTGCTGTCCAGCTCCGCGTCCTTCGACTCGAGCTGGCGCTGCAGCGCGTCCATCTGCAGCTTCAGCTCGTCGCGCTCGCGCATCACCTCGCCCTTCGCGTCCGAGCTCTCCTTCAGCTGGCGGTTGAACGACGAGCGGATCGCCTCCAGCTGCGCCTCGCTGGCGGTGGAGGTGACGCGCTTGCCGCTCGCCTTCACGTCCGCCTGCAGCAGCTCCAGCTCCCTCGTCTTCTCCTTCAGCTGCTGCTGCGCGGCGTGGAGGTCGTAGTTCTTGGCGGTGAGCTCCGACGACAGCTTCTCGTTCTCGCTCTTCAGCGTCTTCAGCGCCGCCTCGCTCTCGTCCACCTTCATCTCCTGCTCCATCAGCGCCTGGCGGTGCTGGTCCTCGCGGTGCACGATCACCTGCACCTCGTCCTTCACCAGCACGATCTGCTTCTTCAGCAGGTTCAGGACGGACACGCGGCGGATGAGTTCCTGGTTGGAGGACTGCGTGAACACGTTCATCATGACGACCAGCGAGTTGATGCACAGCATCAGCGCGTTGCCGATGTCTTCTTGGGAGAAGAGAGAGGTGATCACCCCGTGGCTCTCCAGCGTGTCCTTGCTCGTGATGCTGCTGTGGTCGTTCGACAGCGAGGGCATGATCGACTCCTGCTCGTTCATGCGACTGATCTCCATCTGGAGCTCGTTCATGAGCGTGGTGAGCGTCTCGTTGTGCCTCGTCAGCCGCTCCACGTCGCCCTTCAGTTTGGTGTTCTCCTCCTCCATCTTCTTCCAATTCGTGGGCTCGCTGTTCTGCGCGTTCTTCTCCGCGTACTCGCGCATCATCAGCGCCATGTCCTCGCGATTCTGCTCCAGCTCGCGCCACACGCGCTTCAGCTCGTTCGTTTTGACCAGCACCTCGTTCTTCTTGGTCTCCACCTCCTGTCGCAGATCGTTCGTCTCGAGGATGGCGTTGTTGTACTGCTCGCGCACAATTTCGTACTGGTTTGAGACTTCCTCGTACTCCTCCTTCAGCGTGCGAATATCCTTCCTCAGAATGAGGTTCTCGTTCCGCAGGGACTTGTTGCTCACGGTGCTGATCAACTCGTCCTCCATGTCATCCAGATCATCGGCCATAACGGAAAGCCGCTTTTTCAGCTCAATCGTCTCCTCGACCATGTGCTTGATATCGGATGTAGCCGCCTCATTGTCTTCCTGGTGCTTTTTCTTCTCGGTCTCGAGGTCTACTTTGACTTTATGCAGCTCGTCCGTCAAGAATTGGATCTGATTCAACAGAAGTTTGTTCTTTTTCTCCAACGATCCAGTATCCGTCGCTTCACTGCCACCGGCCATTCTTCAGTTATCGAATTCGATTCCGCTTAAGAAACCAAGGAGGAGAGAATTCCACGTCGGAACGAGCACAAATGACGCGATTCACGCTCATCAACTTGGATCCAACCGTCCGTCGTTCGCTCCCGATCCCCGTGACACCCCGTCTCGCGTCCCTTCTCCTCATCTTTCGTCGTTTTGAATTCAACTCTTATGTAGGTGCTGTCTCTGTTGACCCCGCAGCGCACTAACGCGAGTGTAGAGTTGTTTTACCTGTTTCTGAAAGATGACCGTGTCAGCCATATATATTCTGGGTCCTACTGGCAAAGTGATCATTTCCCGCGACT
>JANPWJ010000798.1:0-29314 GCA_027406325.1 Blastocystis sp. subtype 2
TCTGCGCCGTGATCGTGTACGTCCTCTCCTCACTCAACTCGGTCGCCACGCCCGAGATCATGCCCGTGTAGAAATCGAGCAACAGACCCGCAGGAAGGGCGGGAGACACGGTGAAGTTGGAGTAGTAGTTCCAAGTGGGGTACACCGGTTGTGTCTCACTGTTCAGGAAGAACACCAGAGGAGTCTCGTAAGCGAGATCGGGGATGGTCGAGGGAGTGCTTGCACTGAGGAGATTGAAACCGCCCACTTTCCATCTGCAGTTATACACATTCATGTCAATGGCGTCGAAACGGTATCGGTTCCACGGCTTGTTGTTCTCCAGCCAGATGCGCTTGTGCTCGCCTGTCAACGACCACGTCATGTCCGTCACGTTCTTGAGAATTGTCCACTCGTCCTTGTTAATGTTGTTCAGCGCCTTCAGCAAGAACTGTACGGGCTGTTGCGTGTACTGCTGGTACTGGAGGTACACGTCAATGGAATTCACCCACTCGCGACGATCGGTGTTGAATATGATCTCATAGTATGTGCCACAGGCTCCCATGAAAGAGTCCCTGCTCTTGTTAATACCGCCATTTGTCGAATAATCGAGCATGCGCAAACTGTCACCGAACAACAAATGCACCGCACACTCGAAATCAGAACCCCTCTGCGACGACTGTACTGCCACGAGAGCAATGGCAATCGTGTTCGAGCCCTCGACCAAGTAGTTCACCGCGGGAGTATCGCCCACCGCTATCGTCTTCGCGGGCAACGAAATGTGGCGGTAGTAGAGGTTGCTGTAGGTTATGGAGCTGAGGCTGTTGACGCTCAACTCGTCACTCACACCGTTACGGAACACTTCCACGCCGTTCATGTAGATCACACAGCCGTACTTGTAACGCAGCGACAACTGGAACCCAGCCACGTCAGACAAATCGGCGATGGTGAACGTCTTCTTGTACAGCTGAATCTGGTTGGCAGACGCGGGGAAGGTGCCCATCGAGCCCGTGCTCCATCCCTCCGTGTCCGCGTTGTACCAGTCGGCAGGCACTTCGCTCATCTTGTAGAACCACTGACTGTAGGGCGCGACGCTCCACTGCGTGTTGATCTCATAGCTCTCGGCAAGACCCGACAAAGAGTCGTAGTAGATGCGCGCAATCTGATTCCAGTCGCTGTTGCTCAGCATCGCGTCCACGTACAGGTACGACCCGTCTGGCCAGGAGGCAGCGCTCGAACCCACCGAAATCTCGTACCTCGACCCCGTCAGGCAGCGCGACTCCGACCCGTCCGTGTTGTCCATCTGACCCGCGTTCGCAGCCGCACCCCACACCACATCTCCTGTAGCCATGTCCTTCACCGAGAACCACTCGTTGGCCGCGTTCGATTTGTACACGCGATACAGCCGCACCCACATCCCAGAGCACACCACCACCTCCAGCGTGAACGTGCCCTCGATGATGCCTCCAACCTCCGACGTCATCGTGAAGACTGTCGAGGGCATCGTGACCGTCGCAATGCCCGAAATCGTACACGTCGTCGCGTCCAGTGTCAGACCCGTGGGGAGAGAAGGACTGACGGTGCAGTCCGTCATAAGCGGGTTTTCGGGGCGGATGCTCACCGTTTCGTAGTTCAGGTGCACCGAGTAGGAGGAGGGGGTGAACACCACAGTGGTTGGGAGTTGTTGGTTGCATGTAACGGGCTGCATCTCGTATGCCCAGACCCATGTATCCCACACTGCTCGTGTGATCGTCAAGTTGTACAACTGGAACGGCTTCGCGTTGACTCTCCCGTATAACGTCTTGTACTTGTAGTATACGTAGGAAGTGCGAGTCACTGACACCACGTCAGTATACGAACTCGATGTATTCATCCCACCCGACAGTGTAAATACACCGGGGGCTCCACGGACGTCCCCATTGGGCCACACGCGCATTCCATTGACATGTACGCGAGGTCCACCCAACGCGTAGGTCACTGTCACTGGAAGAATGGACCGATCAACTTGGTAACTGTTCCCCTTATGGAAACTGAATATGCTCTCGGGATACTTACCACCAGTAGCAGTGAGTGTCACCTCGTAGGGGTACACATAGCAGTTGCCGTTCTCAGTGACGGGCGTGGAAGAAGCCAGCGAAGCCACGAACGCGTCGAAGTTCACAGCATGCTCACCCGTCGTGGGGAAGTGGAGCTCCACAGCCAGCACACTCAATGATTCGATCTCCCCCGCGGGACGAATGAAACCGTGGTACTCGTAACTCTCGAACGCACCACTGGAAGGCATGGCAGCAGTCACTTCACCCTCCTCCATGTGGTCGCGGAACTCTTCCACGCCGTTCACATACGCGATGATGCCGAACTGATAGTTCATCGACACCTCGTACGCAGCCATGTTGGGGAGACCCGTGAACGTCTTGCGGAAGTACTGCGTGCCCGAAACAGCCGAAACAGAGCCCAGCGTCACCGCACTCCAACCATCGTCATCGAAGTCCACATCCATCCAGTCATCCGCAATCAAAGAGGAAGTCATCCTCCACTCTTCATTCTTCCTCACTGGGTAGTACAGTGATAGCGCAAACAGCTCCTCGCTATTCTCCACCATCATCGTCTTCAGCACCACGTTGCCATACTCGCCAGCCACACTCACCCATGCGCCGTTATACCACGAATCACGATACCCGTCACGTAGCTTGATCGAGTACTGATTGTTCGTCGTCGCAGTCAAACAGTACTCGCTAGTACTCTCTCCTTTTGGAAACCAAGTGCCCTCCTGCAACACCGTCGTTCCATTCAAGATCTGGTACTTCTCTTCACTGCCACTACTGGTACTCCGCTTCGTCACAGCCACATACACCTCACCGTCGTCACAGTCAAGACCCTGAATGACGATGAACACTACGCATGAGAAACGAGCCCGAATCGAGTACAGAACAAAAGGATAGGAATAATCATCACCGCAAAACTATTTCTGAATGCATTTCCATGATTGCACTGGATCGCCTGAAACGGTCAGGCTAATTAACGCGACACATTTCTCTGGAGTGGAGAGTGTCGATAGAGCATGAAACACGCACATCAGGGTGTCCCAAGCACTGTTTCGTTATCCCGTTTTACCATCCGTATTGACACCGCAAACACAAGAAGAACTGAAAGCCAGATACCCTCAGAGCACTCACACCACTGTCAAGGAGCAAATGCGATTATGCATTATTGTGACCATCACCAATTCATTCCCGCGCGCTCACTACCTCCTCTTTGCGTCCGTCAGTTCCATCCTCTGTATTCCTGTTGGTGCGAAGAGCGTTGTCGCGTTCCTAGAACACAAGAAACTCCGCAAGACTGCATTTGAAGTGTTCACATCATTGCGAGTGACAAGAAACACCACAACCACTATAGAACAATTCAAAGGGAGTGTTGGCAGTCGCGTTCACCACATACGGAGCGCGAATCCATCGCACCATGCTCGCATTCCCAATCCGACCAATCACGCGACTGTAACCACTGTGAGAGGACAACAGAACACTCTTCGACGACACCATCAGATACAACTCGATGATGGAGCGATGCAACGAGTCCTCCTGCACCACGATGTTCTCAGAATGACCGCGGGAATACAGCGTCATTGATTTCACTGGAATCAGTTGTTGAAAAGCGATGATACACGTACACCCTTCGTTTCGGAATCCTCGATCCCTTGATGAGTCTCTTCACGCGACACGGAATCGTCTTCAGAATGGAGGGAGTCACCATCGCTCGACTCTCGGGCACATCCGACAACATGCCTCCACACCGAGCGTGAACGCCAATCGGATAGCGAGAAGGGCCCATCTTCTCTCTAGCTTTGAATGGTGTGGATGAGGTCGGGCGTGGGGTTCATCAGAATGCGAACAGCGTACCGATAGAAGTGCTTCATTCCTTCTCGCTGCTTCAGGAATCCGATGCTTCGCAGAATGGAAACCAACTCCTCCTTATTCGCCTTCGATAACGGCTTTCGACAGTCCATCAGAACCAAATCGCTCTTCTTCATCGATTCAATGTTCAGACCCTCTATCATACACTCCTTCAGCGTGCCGTAGCCCTCCATCCCATCAATTGCTACTCCTCATGGAACTCCACACCTCCTACGACCATCATAACACAGCTCCCTGAAGCACGAGTTCAGGTTGTTCCAATACACTCCATCCAAATAGACTATCCATCAACCCCACTTTGTAGCCGTCTTCCCAACAGAAGGGCATACGAAATGCCGAACATCACCCAGTCCACCTCGATTCGCGTTCAGTGTGAGTGTGTATCCACTCGAAGACGTGTTCAATCGGTTCACGAGGATGGGACACAAGCGATCGTAGTCTTGGGATGAGCAAACGAAGAAGACTGCACTCCACCCTCCCACGGGTAGGACTCAATGGGTTGGCGAGGAGCAGGATTCGTGGCTTCAACCATCCTACTCTCATTCCTTGCGACGCGAAGCGTTCTTCTGTATGGAATGAAGAGGATTGAATCAAGGAATCCATCCGACAGGAAGAATGAAACGCGTGCTGTGTTGAAGAGAAGCCCTGTGAGTGCCACAATGAAGAGCAATGGAATCTCATGGGATGAGAATCGATTTGTGTTCCTGTCATGGGGTATGCGGAGTTTTCAATAGTCCAATTCCTGTGTTCCAAATGAGACGATCCTGTGATGAGGGAATCTTCTGGAATTCAACTCACCCCAACTCACCGATCCACTTGGCTGGGATGCAACGAGTAGGACATCGTCTCCATTTCTTCCGCTTGCGTTCCTCCTCCTTACTGATTTCAGAGTCGTTGTCAATAGATGAACCCATTCATGCTCTGCATCACTCTCTTGTGAATGAGACCCAAGTTCCGAATAGCAGTTGTTGGAGAGAACAGAGCATTGCAACACGGGAGAAGGGAGATCCATTAGCTGTTTTCATTCCAACTCATAGGACTTCTCCAGACCATTCCCACTGTAGCCAACGAGTCCATTCCGATTGGGATTGGAGAGGTGTGAATAACACCACGCGACACGAGGACAAGTGTGCGTTGTGCAAGCTCGTCATGGTCGACGCTATCAAGCCATCTATGGGATCCATGTGGGTGTGATGGGATTCAGGTAACGGACAGTACTGTCGCGGAGAACAACAGGGTGGTGTACAGAACAAAACTGCCTCTTGGAAGGCTGAAGGACAGCCCGATTTCTCCTCATCCGATGAAACAGGGATTCAATGGGCTCTGTTGGAAATAAGACCATTCTAGTGTGTTTTGTGTTCCTGAAAAGGAATACTGTTCCTTTGAAACATGAAATGGCGTTTCCATTCAAATGCTTCTCCTCCTTTTGAGCATTGGATGGGCTCTTCGTCTTCCATCACTATTCCGTCTAACGCATAGTCACCAACGACTGTTTGCTCACAGTCGTGGTTTCCTCCTTCGAGAGCGCCATTCCAATGGATGCGGCGAAATCAATCCAACTGCACACCTGTCACCTTCAGTATGTCTACTGGGTGACGGGCATGACATACGACTTATCCGTTTTGGAGAAGGACAAGAGCACAACCATCCCGTTCATTGTGCGATCCAACGTGGAGAAACAGGGATACATGTCGTTTGTGCTCCCGTTGCTCTACAACAGCACCTTCTCCCTCGTCATCGATGCGGACGATTTGCTCGCCCTTCCCTCTTCCGATTGGATGGACGGTGCGTTGGCAGCGATTCAGACCCATCCCTCCGTTGTCCCCGTGTGTGGTCTGTATCCGAACAGTCAGGTGGGTCGAGGATGCATGCTCATGCGCTCCATCGATCTGAGGTACATTTGGTCCATGACGAAGTTTCGACGAAAGAGTGTGAGGGCGATGGAGGCCTTGTCGCATGTTCTTCGATGCAAGTTTGACTTCGCTTTGACCGACTCGATTCTTCCCTCTCCTCGCTTAGTTAAAACAGCCTTCACTCCATCTACCTTTGTGAAGGAGAACTGTGAGCAGGTGAAGTGGAAGACTTCAAGTGTGACGCCCATTACAGGAACGACCATACAACGGGCGTTGTGATCTCCCAGTACAAGAGACCCTACCTCACCAAGCAACTCCAGGCTCTTCAACAGTCAGATGCAAATGTGACGGAAACGATTGTCGTTCAGGGCGGGCACAAGATCAACCTGGAATCCGTTTTGAAGTCGTGGCCTTCTGTTCGCCATGTGTGGATGACCAACTGGGACTCACCGTTCTTCTTCCGCTTCCTTCTCTCCTTTGAACTGTCCGCCTACTACATCCACCATCTGAACGATGATATTGTAGTGGGCAAAACGACATTAACAGCGCTGAATCGAGTGGCATCCAAGTACAATGCTCCCGTCACGACCGATGGTCGTCTTGTAACGCATTTGGATTACCGAGAAGGCCTGTTCATACAGAAGTGTCTTAGTCCACAGAAGGGGTATGCGGCAGAAGCAGACTTCATCATTGGCTTGTTTGGAGGTCGAATGGAGAGCATGAAGGTGTTCTGGCGATATCGCCCCTTGACACAACGTAACGGAGAGGATATCCACTTTTCCATGGCAAACAACGCTGAGTGTGGAGTGAAATCGAGAGTGTTGGGAGTGAGCAAGGAGAGTGACAGAATCAAGGACTTGGGAAATGACGGAAACGGAGCGTCTCTGAAGAGTGATCATGCGATGATTCGTGGTCAATTGGTGCGTAACTGGGTGCTACAAGGCGCACATCTGATTCAAATGCCGTTCACTTCCTTTCCTCGTGAATATGAAAAGTACAAATCCGTTTCAATGCGTTACTTTAACTACTCTGTTTTCCTGTAACAAGCACGCTTTAGGAGAAGCACTCGATTTGCGACAAAGATTGCATTCCAAAAGAACTCCCATAATCAATATTGTTCCATCACAAAGAATACAGTTCCACACGAATCTCGATACTATTCCACACAAGTTTGCATACTACTTGACACCGGAGTACCTAAAACAAACACACTAATCCCAAAACAAAGAATCTGCTGCCTTTGACTTGTTCCACTCCAGTGGAGGAGCCTTATACGGAGCCACAAGGGAATCCATGTCCTTCTTTGAAAACACCACTAGCGGACCTGGTTCTGACATATTACAATTCTGTCTCCAATAGTAGCATCGCTCCTTGTACGCGTAACTGTTATTGGGACCGTTCATTAGTTCACACTGGGATGGAGGTCCATGAATCCATTTAATAGGGCCCGTCGCCACTACAGAACTGCGATAACACTTCGCATTTCCCACAAACTTCCCGTTTTCGTTAATCCCGTGACTCGCCCAGAACCAGTTGCTGCTCATCCAGCGGAACTTCCACGGGTGCTTCTTTACCGTCAGATGGACGTATCTCATGCCCGTTTGATCGTCAAGCGTATTCCTTTGATTCATCGTTCTGTACACCGTTGTCCAATAGCTGTGACTCCTATTCCCCCACTTTGACAGGATGCCACCACCCGTTACACACAGACTTCCAGCTACACGATTGGAGGCGGCAATGTCCACGTCTGACTCAGAGAAGAGAGAGAAGATGCGCGAATAGGAATCGCTGTGGCAGGGGAACACATGTGTATCCAGAATGTAGCTGTAGTTGAAAGGAAGATACGCGTTGTAGAGCATGCGAGTGTTCCACTGTTTCTTGGATGTGTTCACCAGGTCATTCTTGTGCACTGGAACGATTACGGACAATCCATCTGCTGCGTACAGTGGGATGTTGCAATTCGTGACAAGTGCAACATTTGCCTACTCCTTAGCCAATGCTCCGACACACCACGTTTGGATCCTTTTCATGAATAGCGTCGATGTTGAACTTCAACTGCTCCATGTATCGATTTCCATTCTTACAAAAGTCCCAACTATACACGTAGAACACAATTCCATCGTTCATCATGGGCTCGAGTGGCTTCTGTTTCAAGCCGGAGAGCTGACGCAAAGGCCAAACCAAGCTAATCGCTATTCCACTTTCATTTCATCTACACCGCGTTTTGAAGACACTTACGAGTGGTCTTGTACTCCGGATACTCCAGATACTGGGGGCATTCAGCAGACCACGCAGCGGTTCGTTTCACTTCCAGTGAAGTGTAGTCCGCATTATCATGGGTTCTTATTCTCACGTTGTTTCAACACTGTTACTCAAGGGAGACTGTGTTGAATACGATGACTATGCAGGAGAGGGAGGAAAGGAGGAAAACGGAGAGCAGAATCATGGTTTTAATGGAGAAATGCTGCTCATAGGAGTATATGCAACACAATTGGCAATTCCATTGTTTTCCCTTTCATTGTGCTGTAGAAAGGTGTGCTCTTTCATCACTAATGCTCTTCTTCTTGGTCCCTTTATTCTCTTTTCTTTACTACAGCGCACATTTGTACAAGGAGCGTTGTGTGCTTCAGTTCCTTCGGAACAGTAATGCGAGGGAGTACTATCGATTAAGCGCGAGGGATAGTCATTCGCCGCCCTTTCCTCCTATGAAAACGGATGAAATGACGAAAGCGTGCGATCGATTGTGTCACTCCGTAAGGCAGGAGGATCGAATTGATGCATAGTGCTCTGATTCTTTCGAGTGCTGCGATAGTCTCTATTCCATATCACTCCCCATGTGGAAGAGAGCCAGGAATCCGGCTCTGAAAGCAGTGGTCAACGAAAAGGCGCTGTTCAGCAAGCTCACGAAGTATTCGGATCCTCAATTCAACACGATGAAGTGTCAGAACAAGGAAGGTGAGTCATTATGATGATTCTCATTTGAAGACATCATCAACTACTTCTCTCAGAACAAGAAGCATCTCTTCGTGGACTGCAAGGACAGAGGTCCCTATTCCAACTGTCAACAGTCCTACATCTTTCAAGTGAATACCACGAGTGGATTGTGTCAGCCGTTCAGGAGACAGCCGTGTTTGTGTTTCTCAGTGAAGTGATGAGTAGACATCCACGACGTTGGTTACACTGGAACAACGCTAATGTTTCATGTGACGTATCTCTATAGGAGTGGAATGACGGCTAGACTGAATCGCATCAACAGACTTCCTTTCATTTTGAAGCGATGGAAGGGACGAATCAGTCTGTCCATTCTGGCAAAGGAGAGTGAGTTCGCAACACTAGCCGGTGTGCTTACGAACTACTCATCCACCAGGAGACTGATGTTTTCAGTGTACATCACCAAGACAATCACAAAGAACAACACGCCCTTCTATGTGCAGCAGAATGGAAAGCATCTGAACTATTCAGAGGGATTCTACCCCATCAACACCATGCGTAATTTGGCCATCGAGAGCATTTCCACAACCCATTGTCTAGTGGCAGATGTGGACATGTTCCCTTCAAATGGCTTGGAGTCGAGCATCGATCAGTATGCTGGAGAGCTGTGCAATCATCGCAACATCATTATCGTTCCAACGTTTCAGTACAACAAGCATCCTTCTCTGAAGAAGTGCTATGAGACAGGAGAGTGTGATGATTTGTATTCTGCTGGTGAGAAGGATGACAGCATAGGTGGATGAGTGTTCCCAGAAACAAGAGCAACCTTTTGAGACGACTGCACAAGGGGGAGATCAAGTTTGATGAGAGACCGACCTATGTATGTTTTGAAGGGACGACTAATGGGCACAGATAACAGTTCCTTTGAAGACATGGATTGACGGTGTATCGAAGGAACTGCGTTGTCCTTTTAGTAATAACATGGAACCGTCTTTCCTTCCTATTGTTGTAATGTCTAGCTATTTCGTGTACCGCCGATCTGCCCTGGATCCCCTGTTCCATCCCTACTACATCAACTATGGAACCAACAAAGTGGAGATGTATGACAGGTTGCAAGCATTGAAATGTGCTCCCTCTATCCCCAAATGAGTCGTAGACAACAAACCCTATCTCTTGTCTCAAGACTTTGGGTTTGACATTCCTCACGTGAAGACGAAGATGTCCTCTCAGTTCATTAAGGACATCACAAAGCATCCAATGTACTTGCAGCATAAGGCGTTTTTGACACTGAGTCGGGATAAAGTGTAATGGTCCCTAGTGAATTGCGGAATTGTAACCAGTTAAGCATCAGTTCGTGGTTGTTTTCTCTTACAAATCAGACGAATCGCCAAAGAACAAGGATTCGACCTCCCCATGTGAATGCACATCATTTCAATCGCACACCAACGGTACACTGTGTTTCACTCATTCTTATGTGATTCTGTGAAAAGGAATGTGCGAATAACAGCACGCTAAGACAATGCTAGCATTATTTGGAACACAATAATACTGCGTCGCTGCCATTCTCCTTTTCTTATGTACGTCCTTTTAGTCATCATCTTTCTTCTTTGCTTTTCTGGAAGGAGCCTGTTCAACCACTCCCACTTCCCCAGCGTAGGAGATGAGAAACGCATTCACCCATAGGAGAGGGTTAGGGAATTCCAAACACCACTCCCAACAAGGCCGGTTGCTCCCATCGAGCTTGTCCTTTTCACCACCGAAGACTCCTTCGCGAATACAGTTCAGAAGCTCTCTCTCTTTAGGGATTCGTCCGCAGTGTATCGAAAACAGTTTCGATATCGCTGCATTGTCTTCACCAACAACCCCGTCATCATTCGTTTCTTCAATCAGTCCGTCTGTACCGTCATCACGAACTTCAAGAGAAACCCCTATGGTCTCCCTTACATCTTCTCCATGTACTCGATTGCGACAAAGGAGTTCAAAGCCAAGTACTACGGATACTTGAACTCGGACATCCTGATCGAGCCGTCTGTGTTTTCGGTGCTGAAGTACCTCGACCAGCAGGCGCGCGCGGGTTTCCTTTCCCCGTATCAGGAATTGGCGGGTAGAGTGCATCCTGTGGAACCAACCACCCTTCCTATGGGTTTTTCAAACATTACGGAGATCGAAAAGGTCTTCAAGGACACGAAACAGAAGAAGCACCCTCTGCGGAAGGACTGGAGTGCCGTGTGCCACTGTGATTGCGTTCACGCGTAGGACTACTTCCTCTTCTCTAGCGCCGCAATCCCCATTGTGACGAATAGCCTGATTCCTATTGTGATCGGAAGAGCCGGAGTGGACAACATTCTGATTGCCCGGCACTTGGACAAGTGTGAGTTGTGCAAGAAGCTTGCCATGATTGATGGGACGGAAGTCATTTATGGAATACACATTGGAGTGACGGGCTATAAGGAGAGGACCTCAAACACCACGAATAAGAACAAGGACTGGAATCTGGCGTTGAGGAGGAGCAAGAGACTGCCTTTCGGAACGTTTAAGGACAGCAACTTTCAAATGCACTCAAAAGAGGGCCAGTATCAAGTTGCTAAGAGTATGTGGTGCTAGATTGTCTTTCTCGTAGGTGTTGTTGAGAAACCTACCAGGAGTCCGAAACCAGTGAAACCAGTGGTGAAGCCAGTGGTGAAGCCAAAAGACGGGGTGAAAATACAAGTAATCAAAGTAGTGAAGTAGATTGCCAGCACTCCGTGCTGGCAGTGGATTGCCCTTTCGAGTGTTGTACTATCATTTACATGCAATGGGGTTTGTCACAAACACGTAACGAGTACTTCTTCAGCTCCTTTGTTCCATGAGCAAACTGACACACTCTTCCATATCGGCACTTCCCCGTTTCCATGTAGTTACGGCATATCTTCGTTTTGTACTTGCTATTCTTAGCCACGGGCGGTAGTTTTCTTCCGTTTGTTCCAGTCAGCACACTCTCAGTTTTATCCGTTGAAGGGGTTTCATGTACTTCCTTCTCGTTCAGCAACTCTTCATTGTATTGTGCGTTCTTAACAAGGAAAGGACTTTGAGGGTTTGTAGTTCCCCACACCCAGTATACAAACCCGAGAGTCATTTCAGATTGGTGATTATTCATTATTTGAAGAGCAAACGACGATTGTGTTATCCTGTGCTCACAAGAGTGTTTCTTTTGGATTCTTTACCTATCGAGCAGTATCTGCGTTATCTCGTCGATTCGGCACTCATAGGCATCCAAATATGTACACTTTGGAGCAGTATCATTGGCCGTATGAATACGATAACATCACGTGCTGAACACGGAATGCAAACGCTTTCGAGTGGTTTCTCTCTGTATTGCAAAGGCATTCCATTCATAAGAAACAGCTCATAGGCACAATTCAATAGTACGAGAATGAATATCATTGTGTTCTTTTCCTACTGTGTTCCGCACACAACGTATTATGAGAAACACATTCAAGCACAAAAGAAACGGATTATCTAACAAGTCGTGTTACTTGAAACACAGCCTTGCTAGAACCATAATTCGTGTACTTCTTTAGTTGCCTGATAGCGAAATCAGTACCACCTTTGATGACTCGAAATGATGTTGTAAGACGCATATGGACCTCCTTCAGACAAAAGAGTCCAATTCATACTCTTTCTTAGGCTGATAGCACCGATTGTCATACCCTCCTAACCGATTAGCCATTACTTCCTCCTTTTCGTTAAACTGCTCTCACAACTTCTCCAACACCCCAAAATGACAAAATGAACGAGAATCAACCTCATTCCTAATTCCATCTAACCAACGCTCCCAACCATCCATTTCAGAACACACACCCCATCTACATTCCCTTTCCTACTCCATAAACTCAATTTCCCATCATCCCCGCATTCTCACCAGCACCCTAGCAAAAACCCCATCCCCCTCCTCCACAACCCCTTCACAACCCCATTCTCCACCTCCTCCCCCTCATTCCAAAAAACGTCCCCAATTCCCTCCCCAAACCGCCCCCAAAACTGGAATACACCAATTCCACTCTCTCCTTCCAGCGCGACGCCAATATGCTTGCATTGAAGCGTCCCTTCGCTCGAATCGCGCAAACAGCTGTTCGCCTCGCTGCTTGCACAACCCAAACCCGATTCATCATTCGCGCGTTTGCAACGCCCTCGGCGAAGACAGCAGAACAAATCGACATCGACAAGAAGAATGGAGCGTTGGCCTACGTCCCTTCCGCGTCGGGCTTCGAGATGAATCCCATTTCGGGTATATTCTGCATCTCATCCCTAATCGCTAGACAAAGGCGTGGAAACCAGCAAGGAAAAACGAGAGATGGAGAAGAAGGAAATGGAAGTGAACAGAGAAGTAAACACACATCACCACCCTCACAAATAGCTCCTGAAAAGACAATTGGAACTGGAAGAGAGCGCAGTGGACCTTGCGGTTCAAAAGTACCAAGCGATGCGCTCCGAAGTGGAGAAAATCGGTCAGGGTGTGGCACTGCGTCCCGTGCAAGTGCTATTAGCCGAGTGGTTCGATCCGCTCACAAATGCCATCCGGGAAGAGCAGTTGAACATCAAGCACGTCGTTCCTGCACTTTCTAACGTATAGACAAAACAAAGGCGCCGTGTCCGAGAAGGCCATCCAGCCCTACATGCTCATTCTCAAACCCGACAAGATTGCCATCATCGTCCTTCACGAGCTCATTCACATCCTGATGCAGAGTCCGGCGGGCAATGCCTATACCTATTGCTGCGAGAACGTGGGCAAGATCATCAAAGTGCATTATCCCTCTCTCTTTCAATGCTAGGCCGAATCCCTCGCCAAGATTGAAAGCGACACGAAGCGGAAGGCGAAGAAGACGGACCTCTTCGTTTCGGGCGCTCTCAACGACACCAATTTGGGGGGTATTTCTGCCATTCCTTCATAACGCACAGAGTGGGCGCCCGACATCACGTTCAAGGTTGGCGGCGCCCTGCTCTTCCTCCTCCAGAAGAATTGCAACATCGACGTGGATGGTCGGGTGATCATCCCATCTTCTCCTCACCCTTAGTCCGAGCCCGCGTTCATTCACTTCTACCGCCGCCAGCGCCAATCCGGCAATCTGATCGGCATGATGCGTTTCAACGAAGTCGTGCAAGAGAAGCTGAACCGCGCCGATTCCCACGGGGAAATCTCCTTTCTCCGCTACAAGCCGATGCTGGTGCCACCGCGCCCGTGGCTCTCGATCGACCGCGGCGGCTTCCTCAGCCAGAAGACGGTGTTCATGCGCACGCACGGCAGCCAGTTACAGACGGAGTCGTTGTACCACGCGGACCTGCACAACATTTTCAAATCGCTGAACACGCTAAGCAAGGTGGGGTGGGTGGTGAACAAGGAGGTACTGCGCGTGGCGGAACAGGTGTGGGAGAACGGTGGCGGCATTCTGGATATCCCCTCTCGAACGGACCTGCCGCTGCCCAATCGAGTGAGTGTTTTCATCAAAGTGTCAGAAATAGTCCGATTTTTCAAGCGAGCGCAAGTACCACAAGGAGCTGATGAAGATCAAACAGAAGAACTGCGACTTGCACTCGCTGCGCTGCGATCTGGGGTACAAACTCGACATCGCGCGGGAGTTTCAGAACGATGTAACGCCCTCTCGTCCGATTCATGCTAGGTGATGTACTATCCGATGAACCTTGACTTCCGCGGACGCGTGTACCCGATCCCCCCACACCTCAACCACATGGGCAACGACCTGTGTCGCGGGCTGCTCAGCTTCGCGCGCAAGAAGCCGCTGGGCGAGCGCGGGCTGTTCTGGCTGAAGATCCAGGTGGCGAACCTGTACGGCAACGACAAGGTGAGCGTGAGGCGACGCAGTTAGGAGTAGATCTCCTTCGCGGACCGAGAGAAGTGGGTGGATGAGAATATGGACCGAATTCGGGAATCCGTGAAGAACCCGATGGCGCCGGACGCGTGGTGGAAGGAGGGCGATGACCCGTGGCAGCTCCTGGCGACGTGCATGGAGTACGTGAAGGCAGTGGACGCGCCGGACCCGACGGCGTACCTGAGCAACATTCCCGTGCACCAGGTAATGACTGTGTGTGAGTCTCATCCAATAGGATGGTTCATGCAACGGTCTGCAGCACTACGCGGCGCTGGGACTGGACGAGAAGGGCGGCGCGCAGGTGAATCTCGTGCCATCGCCGAAGCCGGGCGACGTGTACACGGCGGTGTTGCGGATCGTAAAACAGCACATTCACGAGGACCTGAACAGCAAGGATCCGATGATTCGACAGATGGCGGAGCTGCTGCGCGGCGGCGAGGAGGTGAATCGGAAGATCGTGAAGCAGACGGTCATGACGTCCGTGTACGGCGTGACGTTCGTCGGCGCGCGTGCGCAAATCGAGGGACAATTGTCGGTGCGTGCTGTGCACTTCAATGAGTCATAGTCGCGACGCGACGACAAGAAGATCGACTTCGACGACGACATGCTGTACGCGCTGAGCATGTATTTGGCGCGTCTGACGCTGGGGTCCATCGGTGTGACGAACCAGGGCGCGACGACCATCATGGCGTGGCTGAACAAAATCGCCGCGATTATTGCACACACGAACAGTCCGGTGTGCTGGATCACGCCGCTGGGATTGCCGGTGGTGCAGCCGTACCGGAGAGAGAACGTGTACCACATTTCGACGGCGATGCAAGATGTCCAGGTGAAGGTGAATAAGTGGGTGTTGTGTGCGAGTGTCATTGTAGTGACGTGCTGCCGGTGCTAACGCGACGTCAGAGTTCCGCGTTCCCTCCGAATTTCGTAATGGCAGGAATCGTCTCGATTACGCGTAGGTGCACTCGTTGGATAGCACGCACATGATGATGACTTCGCTGGTGTGTGACAAGTACAACATGGACTTTGCGACGGTCCACGACTCGTACTGGACGCATGCTTGTAATGCGCTCTCTCTTCGCGTGAGGAATAGGCGATATCGACGTGATGAACCAGCTGCTTCGCGAGCAGTTCGTGAAGCTCTATTCGCAGCCCATTTTGGAGAACTTCTTGGAGTCGCTCGTCATTCGCTATCCAGACCTGACCTTCCCCAAAATCCCGGAGAAGGGCCACTTGGATCTGCACCGTATTTTAGAAAGTCCCTACTTTTTCAACTAGCTCCGCTTGTTTGTTCAAAAATGAGTGCGCTGAGTCGTGTCGTCTCGGAACTGGATGCGTCGATCGTCGAGAGAATACACGAAATCGAAGGCAGCGGCGACTGCTTTCTGAAGTGCTTCGTACAGTTTTCGGATGAAGGGGTGTTACGAATTGTGTCAAATGCGTCATTCGCGAAATATATTCGAGATGTCATTATGGAATCAAAGGAAGAAACGGAGGTAGAGAAGGGGGAGCGCATTCACGCCGTAGGAGTTGCAAAACGTCATGTCGTCGCTATTCTTCTGCGTGGGATCGTCTAATCGAGACATCCAGTGCTTTGCCGTTTCAATAACGCCGTACGTGCTGTATGCGTATTTGAGAGCCTATGCGGCGCAAACGACAATTCTCTGTTTTGATTCGTTGTGTGGTTTCATCATTAGCACTCGAAGTCTTCCTGCAGAAGGTGATTTACGTCGAATCCCAGGTCAAAACGAAGAAGAGCAGCGTTCCCGCATTCCAATTTCCCTCCGTGATGACAATGGGGAAGCCACGTACGGGCTTAACGGAGGATGCGGTTCATCAGTTCCAGCAGGTGCTAAATACAGACAGAGAAGAGGTTCCGTCTTCCTTCCAGAACGTGCACGACGATTACATGAGTTACATTGCTGCATGTCTCTCCATTCAGCGCCGATTCCTCCCGCTGTTGCTCAAAGAGAAGGACGTGTTATTGAATCTGTATCAAGTGCTGTTGAACTGTGATGCGTGTGGAGTGTTTTCCCCCGTGTCCGTGATCGCCCTTCCGAATCGTTCCATGATGGACATCGCCAACGCTCTGAAGGGCATTCTGTGCGTGTGCGGACACTTTCCGTTGCTGGATGCGTGCATTGCAGAGTTCAAGGCGAAGGCGGCGGTGTCGACGAGCGAATCCGTGTTTCTTAGTTCCACTCTTTTCTAGGTGTGTTGTATTCTCATTTGGATTTGTTTGTTTTGAGTATTCCTTCGTTTCGCTTTCATCTGAGTGTGACTCACTCTCCCTCAATGAACGCTTCTCGAAACAAACTCCATGAACGCTTCTCCAAACAACTCCATAACACTTCTCACAACAAACAACCCCATGAAACAAAAACAGTAGACAAGAAACGCTCCTCCGCGTTGAACAGCTCCATCATAATCCCCACAAACTCGCTCTTGCGCAGAAGCTGATCACTGGGCTGGAACGCCTTCTCGATCGCTTCACTCACCTCCACCGCCGCTTCCGTCCCCTTCCAGCGGCACTTCACAGCATACAACGCCTCCACCACACGACACAGCGTTCGACGCTCCACGTTGCAGACCGCGCCGACGAAGGAGTACACGAACAGCGAGTACTGGACAAAGAAGGACTCCTCCACCTCCTTCCCAACAGGCGTCAGCGACAACACCACGGCGAGCGCCGTCAGGAGGTCGATGTGACACGCGTCCGTCTTCAAGCCATCGAAGTGCTCGTCGATGAAGCGATGCACGGCAGTAACACAACTCTCCGTCTTCAGCGCCCTCAGGTACGTTTCCACCAGTCTTCGGAACACGCCCTTGGTGAGAACTGACTTCGTCCCACAGGGCGACAGCACGCCGCGGATGGCTTCGAGGGATGGGGGCTGCAGGATGGTGTTGAACACACTCTCGCTGCTGCGTGGCAACCACTCCGAGGTGGGAGTTGATTCCTGGGTTGGAATGCGCGCTTCGATTTGGAGCAGGAATCGTTTCAACTGCGTCGCCGCCTCCGGCACTGTCAGCCATTCCTTCTCTGTTTTGATTCCAGAATCCAAGAACGCAACCGGAGCGAACTCCGCCAAGAAGAGAGTCAACACACCACAGAACGCTTCAAACGCCTTCGCGGAAACGCCCTCGTTCTCTTTGCAAGCAATCTCGATGCTGCGTTGAATGCGGTCGTTGAAGTCCGGATTCTGTGCGAATTCGATGATTCCCAAAAGAGTTCTGATTTCGACGCTCCCTTCTTCATAAGGATCCAGAATGGAGTACAAGAATCGGACCGATTCTCCTTTATCCTCTCTCCAATACGCGTTGAGAGCCTGAGTCAACTCCTCGCATGACCACTTCAGTCCCGACTTGGAGGCAAATTGAGGCTGAAACGCCTCGATGCGGATAGGGCGCGGGAATGCAGCCACTGCACGCTGGAATCCCGCGGTGAGAAGATCTCCCTCTTTTCGGCTTGGAGCGTCGTTCAGTGAAGGAATGGGGGTGATGGGGATGGTGGTTTCGGTGAAGGGAGGTGGGTTGAGTGCTTCCGCGTTCTCGCGTGCGACGCTGGGGGTGGTCTGTTGAATGGTGATTGTGGGCACGGTGATCCTTTGTTGAATGGGAGGTTGAGCGGTGGCGACGTGATTCACAGCAGTACCGCATTGAGTTGCAGGGACAACGTGATTCACAACGGGAGTGCATTGAGTTGCAGTGACGCCCTGTTTCACGGCGACAGTCGGAACCACAACACTCGCTGTGGGCACGGGCACTCCTTGGTGAAGCTCACTCACTCCTCGATGCAGTTCACCCACTGCTTGACGCAACTCACCCACCCCCTGACACAGCGGACTCACGCCCTGACGCAACTCACTCACCGACTCCACAGGTATCGCCGTCGCCAACGGCACCGCTTCTGTCCGCACAGCACACGGAACAGCAACCGGCACAGAATCCATCACAGGCACCGACTCAGCGACCGGCACCGCCATCGCAGGCACGGACTTCCGCAGTGCTGAAGCCAGCATCAACGACGGGTCACTTCCGAACGGTTTGACAACACTCCCACTCAACTCCCCCTTCAGCACGTCCTCCGTCACCACGAAGAAGGGCGCGTCCTGCAGAAAGGCTTGCACATCGTCGTCGGTCAGGTCCGATGTGTACTCCGCCGACGACTGAAGGAAGCACGAAATCGCCTGGATTTCTGCCATGATCTGCAGCGTGGAGACCGGACCATCTGGCGTGCCGAGCAGCTAAACATAAAGCGAACGCACGAACGCCACGTCGTTGTAGATCTGGTAAATGGAGAAGAAGAACGAGTACACTTCGTTGAAACTCCACAAGTCGTCCTCCGAAGGATGAATCACGTCCGCGTACTGCGCGAAGAAGACGGCATCCGTGTACAGGAGTGACGCGATCGCCTTCAACAGCGTCTCTGGCTCGCAGCCCTCCGTGACGCCTCGTCCAGCCATGCATCGGTCCCACACGCCGTCCACCACGGTCATGAACAGGAGCTTCTCGGGCATGCTGCCGCGGAAGTCGGAGCACATCGCACGGTAGTAATCCCCGCGGAAAACCACGCCGTTGTCTGCCACGCGCTTCAGGGCGGGATAACACGCGCGCAAGCTGGGCTCGTTCTTCAATAGCACGGCTTCGATCTGACTGAACAGACTTCTCCGAACCGTGGGAAGACAGTGCTGGAGGTACGTGGAGGAGGAGAGGAAGAGAGAAGGAGCGTGAAGCACGATGTGGAACACGTCGGTGGGGAGATACGAGGACGACGCGTCGAAGCCCATGTCGAGCAGTACGGAGGCGAAGAAGGAGTCGAATTCGGTGGTGCTGAAGAACGAAACGCCCGATCTACGAATCAGCAGGAAACGCATCGCTTGCTCGATGAAGATGATGCAGCTCGCAAGGAAGCGAAGTGTGTGAATCACCTCCTGCGTGCTGAGCGCCGCAGCGTGTCCGTGGAGACGCAGAACGTGGAGTAGCAGCGACATGATGTCGTCGTCGAGCAGGCAGCAGATGAAGGCGGCGATCGTGTGGATGGATACGCGCTCGCTCTGTGTGCCGTCCGGCTGAGTGACGCGGACGGCGAAGACGCTGAAGAGGTCAGAGAGGAGCGTGATGCGCTGCTGTACCCACGACGAGAGAGGCGAGAGCGGGAAGAAGCGGTCCCAGAATTGGATGAGTTGGTGAAGGGGAATGAGGGAGTTGTTCAGCGTGCTGTCGTGGTCGTCCTCTTCACCGCAGTCGCAGTCGCAATCGCAATCACAATCACTCCCATCCCCAAAGCAGTTACCCCCAAAGCACTCACGCACACAAGCAACAACATCACGCGACGTCAAGCCCGCCACGCCCAGATACGCGCACAGACTCTCTCTGCGCTGCGCGAACACGTCTTGACTCGACAGCACCGCACTGTCAATCACCAAATTGCCCTCGTCCAGCCACCCCTTGAACGCGCTCAGCATCAACTCGGGGTCGTGAACCACGTCCTCGTGTACAAATACCTCGCTGTACGACAACGCGCTGAACGCGAAGAGGTCCGCCGAGGCGGGCGGGTGAAGGAAGGACGCTGTGTGCGTGGTGAAGGAGGCGGTGATGGAGCGAAGCAGTGCCTGCAGGTCGCGGCCCGTGCACTCGCACACACCAGGCAGGATCGCGGCGAGGAGCTTACACTGCAGCTGGATGAAGAGTTGAAGCGACAGTAAGGGGAAGCCGTGGTCCGTCTCCAATCGCTGCAGCCACCTCCACAGGGCGGTGTAGCCGTCTTCCTTGGGCTGCAGCAGCGTCTGCAACTCCAACAGCAGGAAGAACAAGTCGTCTGTCCGAATTCGGCTCGATTTCTCCCAGTCCAGAAGAGAGAAGAGTCCCGCGCGGAGCGTGCTGGAGACTCCTTCGCATAGAGAGTGCATGATGCGAGAATAGTCCGAGAAGAAGAGGAATTCGGGCTGGTTCTGGTACAGCGAGAAGAGCGTGTCCGCGCTGGCCACTGTCATCGTCAACGCGGAGGCGAGCGCGCGGAGAACCGTCTAGACATGACGCCACACAGCTTCCGCGACGATGCACGAGCATCCGATGGCGGAGACAGGAGAGAAGACGGAGTATATGAACACGGAGGCAGGCGCCGCCTTCAGCTCTGATTCCTGTTGTGATAACTGCGTCATCATACCCCTCGTTGGAAACTGCGTTGTCATACCCCTCGCCGGAAACAGCGTCTGCCACAGCGAATCCCCCGCAACCTGCTCGCACTCACCTTCCACATTACGCTTGTTCTCACCTTCCAATAACGCACCACACCCACACTCACCCTCCAACACCACATTCCTCTCCTCCACCTTCCCGTCCACAAGATACTGTTTCAGCGCCACCACGGGGTCGTTGAAGTGCGACGCCTTGCAGAAGAAGGAGAGGAGAAGCGTGGCGACGTCACAGAACGCGTCGAAGGAAACGTCCGCGTGTTCAGTGATGGGGACCTTCTTCATTAACAAGGGCCAGCACTCCTTCAGCACACTCCGACTCTTCTCCTCCGTATGCACAGTGATGTCTTGATAACCATGGATCACTAAACGCGAGGAGAACACGAAGGCGTCTGTCAGCATCCGCCTCAGGTCGTCGCTCGAGACGGCGCCAAGACACGCGTAACACAGCCGCAAGATGGCTTTGTGTTCAGTGGTTTTATGATTCAGAAGGACCATCACAGTAACGCAGTAGAGGAAGGTGCGTCGGTCGATTTCGTCTCCAAACAGCAGCGACAAGGCGTTGCAGAGGATCGAGAAGTACTTGTGTTCCTCGTCGAAGAGGTTGGGGCGCAGAATGCCCATGAAGAAGAACGACACCACCTCCTTGGTGAGGGGGCCCCCACTTTTCGAGATGTCCTTCAGCGGAGCCATGATCTCCTCGTAGGTGAGACGGTTGTGGTCGAAGGCGGAGGCGAGAAGAGCCAACAGGTAGTCCGCGTGGCAGGTCACGCAGGGGTCCGACGCAATGGCATTCTTCGACGCGCAGAGATACTCCGCGCCGTGCGAGTAGAGCCAGAGGATGCACTGCTGAAACGATACGGAGTCGGTCGAGCGGAGATGGAAATCGGCAAACAGCTTGGAGGTGCACTCGAGCGCGACCGGCTTGTAGTTGATGCTACGCGTTAGCGAGGGGAAGAGAGACAACGGGGACGCGTAGCGACCGGTGATGAAGGCGATCGACTCCATCCAGAAGAGGAAGGTGAGGAACGACACGCATTCGATGGCGGACAGGTTGTCCTTCCCGGAGCTGCAGAAGAAGAGGAACAAGTTGCGAATGCGCTCCTGCCGACACGGCGTCAGATAGGCGCACACCTGATTCCAAAGACTCTCGCGCGATAGCCGCTTCCGGTTGTCTCCGAAGAGAAGGCGGAGGAGGTCGTTGAAGGTCAGCAACTCAATCTCCTATCCGTCACGCTGAATTATGAAACCCACTCCAAACAAGGCAATGGACACGAAGACGAAGTCGGAGGACGTGACCGAATCGCCGACACCCAAATTACTACGCCTCAAAATGGACGGAAAGACGAACTCCAGCATCGCGTTGAACGTTTCGAAGGTGAATTGGAGGGGAGGAGGCTGCGACGGGAAGAAGGCGCCTATCCGTTACGGAAGCAAGCGTATCCGACTCTCTCCGATCACCTGAATGTAGTCCACGGTGTGACTCACCATTTCGAACAGAATCGTGTGATCCTTCTCGATGGAAGACAGGAAAACCATTTCCAAATCGTCCTGCGCCTTGAGCGCGATGCAACGGCAGTTCATATCTTCGAAGAGAGTGTTAATCGTCTTTTCAATCGACACCCCCCTGTCTTCCATCTGAAGGGACAGACACCGCATGCAGTGCCTGTACAGCAGATTCACACAGATTTCCTTCTTGTTCATCCCAAATAATCCGGTTATGAAGCGAGTTTCGCAGCGGGAAGCGATGGGGCGGAAAACGGGGGAGCGTGGGATCCATCAAGGACTGGTTGCATCGACGGCAGAAATGGATGATCACTACGATTATCTGTACAAGAGTGGGGGAGCGCGGGGAGAATCACGGACTAGTTGTGCTAATCGGCGATTCCAACGTGGGGAAGACGAACATCATGTCTCGCTTCACGAAGGACGAATTCAATTTGGACTCGAAGGCAACCGTGGGCGTCGAGTTTTCCGCCAAGTGCGTGAAAGTGGGCAATTCCGTGATCAAAGCACAAATCTGGGATACGGGTGAGATGGTGTGGGAGGAGTCATCACATATAGCCGGCCAGGAGCGTTATCGTTCCATCACGAGCGCGTCGGAGTGTCGTTTGGATGTGATGAATAGGTACTACCGTGGAGCTGCGGGCGCACTCATGGTCTACGACATCACCTCCCGCTCCTCCTTTGAGAACGTGGAGGGTTGGCTATCCGAACTGCGACAGCACTCGGAGGGAAACATCGTGGTGGTTTTGGTGATTCCTACTAGTTTTAATCACGAATAGATCGGAAACAAGTGCGATCTGTCAAACCAGCGCTGCATTTCCACCGAAGAGGCGGTGGCGTACGCGGAGAAGCACAACATGGCGTTTTTGGAGACGAGTGCCTACGACCGAACGGGCATTGAGGAGGCATTTTCCACGGTGTTGAAGCGTAGTGGTGGTGAGGCGTGCTGATGTGCAGAGATCTACGAACTGAACTCGTGCAACAAGCTGGAAACGACCAAGCCCACCTCCAGTCCATTGCCCCTGGAGAAGAAAACGGTCAAGATCAGCCTGATGTCGGAGTGTGAGGAAGAGGAGGAGAAAAAGAAGTGTTGCTAATTGCTGTTTCTGCTGTTTGTTTTCAAAAGTGCGTTTCTCCGCTTTATCTCCAAGATTGCGTCAATTCACCCCAACGCGTAACAGAAACAAGCATTCTCTCGACAGATTTCGATTCGATTGAACCAAGTAGGTGGAGTTTGAGCGTGCTTTTGGGGGCTTCGTGAGGGAGATCGAGGACGAAGCGCTTACCGTCATTCTAGAATGAGAGCGAAGTGGGCTAAGAAACGTATGCGACGTCTGAGACGCAAGAGAAGACAGATGAGATCCCGTGCTAAATAAGTGTGCGATATTCCCTTCTCCAGGTTGTTGTTTTACCTGCCGTTTTCTCCTCTTTGTTGCGAAGAAATGTGCTGTAAGAATGACAATGCATTATTCTCTTTTGCTATCCCCCTCCATTCCTTCGCATTGCACTATTACCACCATGGAGAAGCTGAAACGTTTGTGCTTCCTCTCATCCATTTTGCTCTAGCTAACGAAGGATTTGGCGCCTCGTTTGACACGTATTCCTGGACGCAAACGGTGAAGAACGTGACCGTCCTCATTCCTGTCCCTGCTTCCACCAAGGGACGTAACGTGGATTGCCGTATCGAGCCGAAGCACTTGGTTGTGGGTCTTCGTGGATCGTCTCCCGTGCTTGACGTGGCTTCGCGTGTTTGGAGTCACGCTTAGGGTGCAACCTTCCAGCGCATCAAGGTGGACGATTCGGTGTGGACGCTGGAGGGAGAAGGAGCCGATCGCCTGATTCGAGTGGAGTTGGAGAAGAACGAAGGCGACCACTGGTGGCCGCACGTGGTAGAGGGCGAACCCGAAGTGGACGTTTCACAGATCGATCCTCCACCAGTGAATCTGGACGCGCTGGAGGGCAGTCTACGGTCCCAGGTGGAGAAGATGATGGTAGGTTCGCGTGTGTAAAAGTGATGGGTAGTACGATCAGAAACAGAAGGAGCGAGGCCTTCTGACAAGCGACGAGCAGAGGAAGCAGGAGGCGTTGCAGCAGTTTATGCGGGATGTAGTTCTCCGAGTCGTGGTTGAGGTGTAGCACCCGGAAATGGACTTTTCAAATGCTGTTGTTGAGTAATGTGTTTCCTGTTTTCTTCCTTCACTTGATCGCGTCATCACTCCTTCGCAATGACTCTCAATCACTCTCCTATCTAATAGCACTCACAACCACACGGAATACTCAAGCAAATCCACTTTAAACGACAAGTGTCAGAATCCTACACAATTTCGGGGATGAAACGCCTCATGGTATGACTGAAACAGATTGCATTATTTGGAAATGAGTACATCTACCGCTTTCGGCATTGATTTGGGAACGACGAACTCTGCTTCGGCGATCTACCGCAACGGAAGAATCGATATGGTTGTCGACAAGAACGGGAAACCCATCGTCCCCTCCTACGTGTGCTTCCCAGCATCGGGCGATCCCCCCTTCATTGCCGGTTTCATCGCAAAGACAAGAATGACGACGCGTCCGAAGGAAGTGGTCCACGACTGCAAGCGACTCATTGGTGCCAAGTTCTCGGACCCTATCGTCAAACGCATGCAGGATTCGGTGGCGTTCAGCATTGTGGACGATGGCAACAACAAACCGATGATTAGCATAAAGCAAAATAACAAGGAGGAAAGGAGATACCCGGAACAGATTTCAGCGTACATCCTGTCCCATTTGAAGTCCATGACCCAGTCCTTCGCCGGATTCCCCATCACGGACGTCGTCATCACCGTGCCCGCGCGATACACGCAGTTGCAACGCCAAATCGTGCGTGATGCTGCCAACATCAGTGGATTGAACGCCATCGCCATTATCACGGAACCAGTGGCCGCGGCCTATGCGTATGCGGATTTGGCACAGGACGCAGCAGAGAAGACGATTCTCATCTACGATCTGGGTGGTGGCACCTTCGATGTGACGGTGATGCACATCAAGGGTTTGCAATTCACGGAGGTCGCGCTTGGCGGCGACGAGTTCCTGGGAGGAAGCGACTTTGACGCCATCATCATGAAGGACGTTATCGACGCGTACAACGAAGAGATGAGCGGCAATGATGACTTCGAGGAGATCACAACGCGCGACAAGGGCAAGTTGCGGAAGAAGTGCGAAGACGCCAAGATTGACCTGACCTCTGTGCTCTCCACCGACATCACCATCAACGACGACATCGACTGGACCTACACGCTGTCGCGCAACCACATGAATCAACTCATCTACAACCAGATCAAGCGCTCCATCGAGATTTGCGACGAGACGATCGCCAAGGCGGGTCTGAAGCCGGAAGACATCGACGAGATCGTGCTGGTGGGCGGGTCGACGCGTCTGCTGATGGTGGAGAAGGAGCTGAAGGAGCACTTCAACCTCACAGTCAAGCACACGGTGAACCCCGACGAGTGCGTGGCGTACGGCGCTGCCAAGTACGCCAACTACCTCACACAGCACCCCGAGATCTTGAAGGAGGAAGATGGAAAGCTGAATGAGGCGGTGACGCCTGAGAGCCCTGCCCCTCAATCCTCTTCTGACACTACCACCCCTCAACCCTCTTCTGACACTACCACCCCTCAACCCTCTTCTGACACTACCACCTCTCAACCCTCTGAAACTACCACCCCTCAACCCTCTTCTGACACTACCACCCCGCAACCCCCCATGGTGGACGTGGGCTCGATGACCGTGGTGCCGCAATGCCCCTCGTGCATCGGTCTGCAGGGTGGGGACGGCAAGATGATCGTGCTGATCAAGGCGGGAGAGAAGCTGCCGTTCGAGGTGACGCTCCCGATCACGAACACGAAGCCGATGATGAAGCACATTCCGTTCCGTGTGTACCAGGGCGACAAGGAGATGTGCGACGAGAACGCCAAGATCAAGCAGATCCGCTTCAAGGTGGAGCAGCCGAAGGCGGCGTTCCAGAACCGCTTCCAAATCAATTTCAAGATGTCAGTGAACGGCAACTTGTCGCTGTCGATCAAGGACATGGACTCGGGAAAGGAGGTGAAGGCGAAGGACATGCAAGCCACGTGGTCTGCGGAGGAGATGAAGGTGTTGAAGGGCGTCATGAACGAGGAGTCGAAGAAGACGGAGGAGTACTTGAAACTGCAAGACAAGAATAATAGAATACAGGAGGAGGGATATCACTTGGTGGAGCAGATTGACGATGACGAAAAGAAGGAGGAGCTTGACCGGGTGATAGCCAAGTACTCGCAGAAGAAGGTATCCGTGGAAATGCTCCAGGAG
The DNA here is from genome assembly GCA_027406325.1 of Blastocystis sp. subtype 2. Taxonomy (NCBI): domain Eukaryota; class Bigyra; order Opalinata; family Blastocystidae; genus Blastocystis; species Blastocystis sp. subtype 2. The sequence continues at coordinate 26,565 of JANPWJ010000798.1, forward strand.
TTTGAAGCGGTCGTCAATTCCTATAGACAGTACGTTTAGTGGTTGTTCATTATCAATGTGTTTTTTACTACGCATTGTTTTGGTTTCATTCGTCCCGTGAAGTGCTTCTGAATCGCCTCCGCATTCCCCATGTCATCGCGATTTCAGGGCAACAGAAGCGCGCCAAAACGAGAGTACTACTCCCTTTCGATGCGGCATCAGGGAGATTCCAGCAGGGATTGGAGAGTCGGGAAGAACAACGGGCGGAGAGTCATGGAGCAGCCGAAGACGACGAAGACGCGATGTGGTCTCCTCGCCGCGCTTCTCGCCGCGATTCTCTGCTGCATCGTTACGGTCATCGTGCTGGTAACGAGAAATCACAACAGAGATCCCACCGTTGTGACAAAGACGTGTCCTCCAGGCTTTTCCGGCTCCGAGTGCCAAAATATAACAGTAATTGGTTTCTATCCGTGGTCCGGGGACAAGCACTATACTCTGCCCGACGGTCATGTCTATACGCGTGGCATGGCATTCCGCGTCTACGCGCCGTACGCTAGAAGTGTGTTTGTGCTGGCATCCACGTTGGGCGGATCCGAGCAAGAGTACTCGATGCTGTAGCGAGTTCGTTCGCCTGCTCACCCCTAGTCCTCAAAGCAGCGGGTTCTGGTTCTACAATGTAGGTGGTATTGACAGCAATGCCGAGTTTGCATACCGTGTCGTCTCCGACAAGGATAGTCGAATTCACTTGATCCAGAACGGACAATTCCTGTACGGCTGTCGCGGTGACTCAACGCTAGATCCTACAGCATCACGAAGAAGTGGAGGAACGTTGATCACGACGCCTCTTCCTCCAACCGGTACACGCGCTTTTCCGCGGCGCACACTCAGTACAATGTAATCTACTATATTCACGTTCCGTCCTTCACTCGTCCCCTCCGATTGTTCGTCTAATGCGTAGGAGAGGGCTCGTACTCGAGTACGAACTACTACCTCGATTATCTGCGTCACCTCGGCGTGATGACGGTGGAGTTCATGAACCTCGAGACCCATGTTTGCCAATCATCCGTGATCGATTCCTCCTGTTGGTGTACCCTCCTCTCCCCGCCTCTCATTCTAGACCACGCCAGTGTCGTCTATCCGGGCATCCCGCACCCCCGCTACGGGTTGCAGTCCTCGCTCCACTCGCTGCTCGCCAGCATCTCCTTCACCGGCATGTCGTCGCTTCACGACGTCGACCTCACGCAGTTCTCCACCGCCTCCGACTGGTACAACTACGATGGCTCCGCCAACAGCACCTGGTTCGGCTCGCTCTTCGACGCGGAGGCGCCGCTGTACCACTACCAGGGTCGGACGTGTGGCAAGCCGGATCTGCGAACGGGCACGGTGAGTCACACGCTGCTCAAGACGATGCTTACACGCTTCGTGAACGAGTTCGGGTTCACGGGGTTATGGTGGCGCGGACTGCTGTGTCTGCGTCTGGACAGTCGCGAGTGCGAGCAGGGCGAGGGCAGCGACAACGAGAAGGCGGTGCGCTTCATCCGCTCCATGAGTGCCTCGATTCCCTTCCTCTTCGGCGAGGACACGCGTGGTGTGGTGAGCGTGAAGAACCCCGACTCGATGGTGCGTGACATCACTGCCTCCACCTCACAGCACGGGTTGGGGTTCCGCGGTGCGCTGGACGAATCGATGTGAGTGAGGGTTGTGGGAGTGAGGTGCAGAGGTAGTCAGTTGCTCGCCGTGACGCTCGCGCGTGTCATCAAGGAGAAGGACGTGTTGGAGTACTTCGCGCTGTTTGGGTCCATTGCTGATAGCACTGTGATTACACTGAACACGCAGGAGGTGGGTGTGTTGTGTGGTGGTGATGTCTAGACCCGTCTCCTTTCGCGCTGTCAGCGACTGTATGGGAAGGAGGGGGTTGCAGGCAGCGTTACGGAAGGCGTTGAAGACAACGCTGAAGACAACAACACAGACAACACGCGCACAACAACCCAAGCGATGAAGCACGCACTCCTCATTCACTCCCTGTTCCTCCTCACGCCCGGCATCCCGCGTCTCTTCATGGGCGACGAGTACCTGACCGCTGTGGAGTTTTCAGCATCGCCCCCAATTTTGGACTTGGATCGTGTTGGGGTGTTTTCCAATCAGAACTGGCTGGTGACGGGCCCGAGCATTGGTCTGTTCAACTACACCAAGCAGTTGCTGACGTTCCGATATCAGTATTCTGTGAGCGAGCGATCGGCGATTGACGACTAGTTGTATTCTTCATATAAACCGTTTGCTTACTACGTGAATAATGTTACTCATACTGTTGCTTTTCTTCTCAGAAGCACGGATCTGCGATTTGTGGGGGTTATGAATCTGGGGGATAGCGCAAAGAACGCGACGTCGCGGATGGAAGGCGGAGTGATGCGTAGAGAAGAGATCGACTTCCCTGAGCTGAAGCCCGGGTACAGGTGGGTCAGCTACGTGAATACGGACAAGAAGTCGGTGTACGATGACTTCACCGAGGATGATCCCGATATTGAGGTGTGGCAGTGCGATCGGGATGGTGGCCATTAGTAGCTGTGCGCGTTGCCGTTCACTCCTAGTTATCAGTTCTGCGCGAATGTGACTATGGAAGCTCATTCCTTCCGCATTTACCAATCCGTGTATACTCCTAGCCCATAACGTGTTTGTCGAACAAACAGAGCAAGATTCACCTTTGTCCTTCTCCTCTCATTCATTTAGAACATACGGAACTGCTTGCGGATGTTGGAAAGACCGTTCGTCTT
>JANPWJ010000802.1:0-25452 GCA_027406325.1 Blastocystis sp. subtype 2
TCTTCATGTCGCCGCTGTTCAGCTCGTTGATGCCGTCGCAAATCTGGTGGAAGTTAAACACGATGTGGGCACGATCCGAGACGAACAGTCTGCAGGTGAGGCGCGGTGTCACTATGACTACCTGTTCTCCGCCGTGATGGTATTCTTCTTCAGCGCCTCCATCTCCTCGAAGAGGGTGAAAATGTTCACCACACATCCGTTACCGATGATGCATCTCGCGCGGGGTTGAACGATACCGATGGGGACGAGATGGAACGCGACGGGCTTGCCATCGATAATGATGGTGTGTCCGGCGTTGGCGCCTCCGGTGGCACGACAGCAGAGGTCATATCTACTCGTCGGAAGAGTTGCGACAGCCAACGTACCTATCTCCAATCGTATCCACCAACTTTCCCTTTCCCTCGTCACCCCACTGGGAACCCATAACAACATCGACCTTAGACATTTCCTACGTAGAAGACAACAAATATCTGTGGCTATCAGAGGAAGTGGGGGTTTCAGCAGCCGTAACGAACGATAGCAGATCGCGGATCTTCTCCTCAGGATGACCGCATCTACGCTGCAAGTGCTACGCATCGGAGTGGAGAACGAGAGAGAAGTGGTTGTGGAAGTCAGTGAATTACCCTTCCCTTTCGTGATGGGGACGACGGGCTCTTGCAATCGGAGGGGCGAGGACTCGTATCGAGGAGGATTCTCCATCCCCGACCTTTACTAAACCGATTCTGGATTCCGTCTCCGTGAAGCGAGGGAAACTCCGATTTGTGCTTGTTCCGTTTGTTACAGCCTTGTCAAAGGATGGAATCACTCCCGCGGGGATCAGCCGCATTCTTTGATTGCGTATTCCATAACCCCAATCTAGTATCTAGTGACTTGTGGTGCTTGTAGCTACTACGAAGAAATGAGCAAAGAGTATGGAAACGATGATTGTGCAGTCATGCTTAGATCTACGACTCCTAAGCAGTCTCTGAATGGTACGATAGTCAGTCTCTTCGTTACTATTAATAGGGTCTGAGAAGATGAATCAGGAGCGTCTCTTTTTCGTATACGGTCATCTTGTTGGATCGGTCGTATCTGTGCTCGTAATTGGTGCGTGTGCGCTGCGTAATTCGATAGCTCGAAGATAGGACTATATATAGCGGCCAGTTGTACACATTCTCCTCTTCTAAGAACTGTGTCGTTCTCCGACACGCCATGATTATGGTTCGTGTTTCGCCCGTTTGCTCATCAGCAGGAGAGTCCCAGAGACGTGAAGCAGCTCGGTCCCGACACAACGGTCATTCTTTCTTTCGACGATATCGTCAAGTTGAGCGCGAAGAACGTCCGGTTCACGAAGTTCCTCTCGTCGCTCCCCGTGGACATGCGGAAAGGCCCGATGAGCAGCCACCCCGTTCCCAAGGCCCCTCTGGATCCTCAGCGCAGAATGGCTCTGAAGCAGTCCTTCAACATCATTCCGGCTCCGTCGAAGGCCGCCATCGTGATTCCCTCCGAGGCGCAGGAGCCGAAGGATCCCGCGCTTTCCAAGACGGGCAATCCCTCCTCCTGGAACACCATGATGGCTCCGAGTCGGTGTTCGTTGTAATCGTCATCAACAGATGATCCCCTCGCCGCGCCGGTACCCTCCATTCCACAGAACCAGTCCATGCGAAAGAAGCCCTACATCGGGTACATTGCTCCCCTCCCCAAGCAACTCAAGCCGATTCCGCCTCCACCTCAGCCGAAGGAGGTGCGCGTGGATTCACTGTGTCACGTCGTAGTTGTCCTTTGAGGAGAAGATCGCCGAGCTGAAACGCTTCAAGGAGGATTTCAACCAAAAGTGGAAAAGTGGAAACAATTCGAGCGTTTCATGGATAGAGACCGTGTTCCCGCGCAGTTCCGTTGAGGTGAAGAACATGTGTGAGAAGGAGATCATGATCCCATCGCTACCCTACCCCGCGGGAAAGGAGCCCGAAGTGAACGACGTGATGGCGCGTCCTCATCGCGACCACGCCGGGAAGAAGGAGATGCGTGTACCAACGGAGGAGAAGCACCACGAGAACGAGAGCGAAACGAAGACGCACGAAATGACCCCGCGACGTAATCGATTGGACGCACCAGTTATCCATAGAGCAGCACCGCGGGAAGATGAACCCTCGCAACACGCCGGCGGAGAAGGCGTACCAGCCGCAAACGCCGCAGTCGTACAAGCAGAACCCCTCGCCGAGCGCGCTGCCCCCGACACAGCCGCCGATGCAAGCGATGCAACCACCGACACCGATGATGGTGAATGGCGTGCCGATGATGGGACAGGGGGACATGCAGATCGCGATGGTCCCGATTGTGATGGGGGGTATATGGTATTGGGTCAGTGTGAGAGGTAGATCAGATGGTGATGCAGCCGATGATAATGAGTGGGGGGCAGTTCTACCCGTGCTATGGCGTGATGTACGGTGGGTACAATGTGGTGGTGTGTCGCGGGAGTCATTGGTAGTACCAGGGTCAGATGATGCAGCCGATGATGCAGCCCGGGCTGATGTATGACGCCAACGGCAATGTGGTGATGAATGGCGTGCCTGGCGTACCTGGTGTACCTGGAGTGCCTGGCGTTCCTGGAGTGCCTGGAGTACCGGGCGTGCCTGGCGTGCAGCAGGCGATGATGGTGAACGGCGTGCCTATGATGATGAATGGCGTGCCCATGATGAACTCGGTGGGCAACGTGCCGGGCGTGCCCGGAGTGCCTGGCGTGGTGAACCCGCCGGCGCCCAACACGCCTGTCGTTTCGACTGAGATCCCCAGTGAAACTCCATGTGTGTGGTGGGTGGGTTGTCTGATTGATAGATCCACTGAGTGGCGCGCAGGCTGTGCCCGGGTCGGGGAAGCACACTCCCACGCACGACAATGCGATTCCGCAATTGACCGAAACCGTCGCCGAGTCGTCCGAAGAGCACTCCGTGATCAGCATGATCAAGCAGGGCACGGAGGGGCGGAAGCAGGGCCGCGATGGCGGGAATTCGTACTCGTACGACAACACTTCCGATTCCAACGTGCCGTCTGGCATGAACCAGAATAACGGTTACGGAATGATGAACTACGGGTGGGTTGTGGGGAGTAGAGGTGAGTCGTAGAAACGCCCCGCGTCAGAGGCAGTACCGCGGGAATGGGAAGGATCGGAACACAAATGCTTCGGCGCCTCATCCTCGCAACCATCCCCGCGGGAATAACCGGAACGGGATGAACGGGTACAACGAGGGCATGGAGATGAGCAACGGACCGAGACAACGACACATGAACCGCGGGAATGGCGAGGGTGGCAATTATCGTGGGAACCACCCGAACAACCGATACAACAACCAGGGCGGGAATCAGAACAAGTACTACGCGCGGAACTACAAACAGCAAAACGAGTGTATAGAAGGGAATCGGAGAGAGGGGATGGGAAGACGGGACAACGGGTCGCAGAATCACGGCTACTACGGGACGGAGAACTGAATGATTGAGTGCTCGTGTTTTCTGACAAACAGACGCTAGGGTACATAATCGCGCTTTCCTTGGTAGGACGAGGCACTCGTCGGCTTACTGGTAAAAATGGCAACGCCTCCCGCCTTGGAAATCCACTTCTCGCGCGGAGGCTCGTAGTTCGACACGACTCGCTCGGGCTCGGGCTCGGGATTCAGGATCACCTACTCGTAAATTTCATTTCGCTACTCTCACCTTTTCGATATACAGCTCGTGGCCCCACCGCTCCTTCTGATCGGCTGGGGTGTTCTTCGGAGCAGAGAACTCTCTATACCCGTCCGAATCGCTGCTGTGATGACGGTGGTGGTGATGATGATGACGATGCTTGTGTCTGTGCCGAGTTGAGCTCCTATCCCGATCGCCCTCATGAGCCAACGCGAGCGGGTTGAACGGCACTTCCCACGCCTTTCGTTCGTGTCGTCTCCGGTGCGAATGGGACCGACTGTAAGATCGACTGCGAGATCGCGAATGGGAGAAGGACCGATAAGACCTCCGATCTCGATCTTCTCTATGCCGGTAGTCTTCCTCGTTGGGGTATGCAAATTCGGTATTCCTGTCCTCCATCGGAAATGCCTCTCCGTTTGGAACGATTTCCCTCCCGAAGCTGTCCACCTCGTTGAATCGTCCGGGCATTTGAATGGAAGGATCAGGAAAGAGAAAATGAACGAGAAAAGTGGGGAGAGGACAGACGCGAAGCGAGTCCCATTCCCGCGACTGTCGCCTCGGTCAGGAAGGGCAGCACAGAAACCGCCATTCTTTTGTGCTGTTCTTCGCCGACTTTTGCATAGCAAGGATGGAGACAAAAGATAGCAGCTCCGTGAAGTAGTGTCCGTTTTGAGCTGTCCGATGGAATAGGAGGCCGTTTGATTCGATATCCGAGAAGAAGGAGAACGAGGAGCCCAACGCTGCAGTGGAACCCGCCGCCAAGAAGGTGGATGAGGACTACTGGACGGAAGACAGTGGGATCGTTGCCAGTCGAGTTCTAAATAGTAGTGGATCCCCGCAAGAAGATCGTGTACGAAGTGGTGTACCCCGATGGTGTTTCCCTCTCCTTCCCTGTAATGGATAGGCTACGACAAGTCGCGGGACAACGTGGAAGTCAACCCCATTCCGGCAAAGACATATCCCTACAAGTTGGACCCTTTCCAGCGCAAGTCGATTGACTGTCTGGAGCGCAAGGAGTCTGTCCTCGTGTCCGCGCACACGTCCGCCGGCAAGACGGCCATCGCTGAATACGCAATTGCCATGAGTTTGCGCGACCATCAGCGCGTCATTTACACCTCCCCCATCAAGGCGCTGAGCAACCAGAAATACCGCGATCTGGAGCAGGAGTTCTCCGACGTGGGTCTGATGACGGGAGATGTCACGATCAACCCCAACGCGACGGTGTTGGTGATGACGACCGAGATTTTGCGAAGCATGTTGTACCGAGGAAGCGATATCCTTCGCGAGGTGGCGTGGGTGATCTACGATGAGATTCACTACATGCGCGACAAGGAGCGCGGCGTGGTGTGGGAAGAGTCCATCATCCTCCTGCCCGACTCCGTGCACTTCGTCTTCCTCTCCGCCACCATCCCCAACGCGCGCGACTTCGCCGGGTGGATCGCGAAGATCCACAACCAGAAGGTGAACGTGGTGTACACGGAGTACCGTCCCGTGCCCCTGCAGCATTACCTCTTCCCCGTCGGCGGCGACGGCCTCTTCCTCGTGATCGACGACAAGGGCAAATTCCGCGAGCAGAACTTCACGAAAGCGCTGGCGGGTCTGGGGATGAATACGCTGGAGGCGCAGGTGAACGAGGACAAGAAGAAGAAGCAAAAGAAACCAACAGAGGACCTCCAACGCATCGTGAGTTTGGTGATGGAGCGTAATCTGGACCCCGTGATCGTGTTCTCCTTCAGCAAGCGTGACTGCGAGACGTACGCGCTGTTGATGGCGAAGATGGACTTTACGTCGGCGGATGAGAAGAAGCTGATCAGCGAGGTGGGGCAGAATCGGGACAGTGATGAATAGATATACCGTAATGCAATTGGGTCGCTGAACGCGGACGACCGAAATCTTCCTCAGGTGAAGAGCGTGCTCCCGCTGCTGGTGCGCGGCGTGGGGATCCATCATGGTGGGAAGAGTTGGCGGGAAATCATGTTTAGGCGGTTTGTTGCCGATTATCAAGGAAACGATCGAGATTCTGTTCCAGGAGGGTTTGTTGAAGGTGGAGGCAGATTCCCGCGGTTATGCGTAGGTGTTGTTTGCGACAGAAACCTTCGCTATGGGCATCAACATGCCAGCAAAGACGTGCATTTTCACGTCGCTGCGCAAGTACGACGGAAATGAGTATCGCATGATCACGTCAGGCGAGTACATTCAGGTAGTTGGCGGGAGAGTTGCGTGAGGCGAAGATGAGTGGTCGTGCGGGTCGTCGCAACAAGGACGCGAAGGGTATTGTGATCCAGATCGTGGACGAGGCAAACCAGAGCGATGGGATCAAACACATCCTGACAGGCAAAGCAGACCCTCTGTTCTCGTCGTTCCACCTGGGGTGTGTGTGTGGTGTGGTGGTGATGGATAGATACAATATGCTTCTCAACCTGCTGCGTGTGGAGAACGCGGACCCTGAGTACATGATCAGTCGATCCTTTTACCAGTACCAGAACGAGATGTCGGCGCCGAAGTTGCAGGCGGAGGTGGACGCGCTGAAGAGCGAGATCGACGAGGTGAAGGTGGAGAACGAGAAGCTGGTGTTCACCGTGTACCAGATGAAACAAGCCATCGCCAAGCTGGAGAGTCAGATCCGCGCGGTCGAAATGACGCCGAAGTACTTGTTGCCGTTCCTGCAGAACGGACGGTTGATTCATGTCAAGGTGGAGATGGAGGGAAAAGATGACGAGTAGGAGGGAAGGAACGATTTCGGCTGGGGCGCGATCGTGGGTTTCAACAAGAATAAGGACTTTAAGGAGGGCGAAGGTTCGGTGGAGGTGAAGTACATTATTGATGTGGCGTTGAAGGTAATTGTGTTTCTGTGTTCCGAGAATAGTGTTCCGAGAGATCGACGCTGTCGGCGTTGATTCCGTCGGAGGCGGGAAAAGTGGCGAAAATGAACGTGGTTTCGATTTATATGAATTGCGTGGAGGATGTGAGCTCGATTCGCATTTTCATGCCGAAAGATCTGCGTCCCGCGCCGAACCGCACGACGGTGCAGAAGACGGTGGAGGAGGTGGTGAAGCGGTATGGCGGGAATGTGCCGTGCTTGGATCCGGTGAAGGATATGAAGGTGGGTGATGTGATGTGAGTGTTGAGTTGAGTGATGTGATGTGTTGTGAGTTGTGTTGTGTGAGTGTGTGTTGAGTGTTGTGATGTGATGAGTGTTGAATGTGATGTTTTGTGTAATGAGTTGAGGGAGTTGAGTGTTGATGTGATGTGATGACCTTTGACAAATGAACACCTGAACAACAACAGAATCACGAACAACGACTAACACACACCAGATCACTGACAAAACCTTCGCCAAAATGCTCGCCAACAGAGACAAGATCACTCAACGCCTCAATTCCCTCCACTTCGACCTCAACGACCCCGCCAATGCCGAGATCTTCGCCAAGTACGAGAAGAAAATGGAATTGACAGAACAAATGCAGAACAAAACCAAGGAAATTGAAAGCGCCAAAACGCTCGTGCTCACTGTACGTGTGAGGGGCATCCCTCATTTTTAGGATACTCTCCAGAAGATGAAACGTGTGCTGCGCCGTCTCGGGTACATCGATGAAGGTGACGTGGTTCAGAGCAAGGGTCGTGTGGCGTGTGAGATCAACTCAGCGGACGAGTTGTTGTTGACGGAGCTGATCTACGATGGTGTGTTCTTGGACCTGACGCCACAACAGTGCGTGGCGCTGCTGGCGTCGGTGGTGTTCCTGGAGAAGGTGGAGGAGATGGAGGGAAATGATGGATAGTGCGACGACACGGTGAAGGTGCGTAACGAGATGAGTACGCCGTACAACAAGCTGAAGGAGACGGCGCGACGTGTGGCGACGGTGTGCAGCGAGTGCAAGCTGGCGATCGACGTGGAGGAATACGTGGGCCAGTTCAAGCCGACGATGATGGAGATCATTTATGAGTGGGCGGGAGGCGCGAAATTCGTGGACATCACGAAAATGACGACGATTTTTGAGGGCACGATCACGCGATGCATCCGTCGTTTAGGTTGGAGTGGAGGCGTGTTGTGAGGAGTAGATGAGTTGATTCAGGAGGTGCAGGCGGCGCTGAACGCGATTGGCGACAAGGCGCAGGCGCAGAAGTTCGAGGAGGGCTCGAAGCTGATCAAGAGAGACATCGTGTTCGCCGCCTCTCTGTACTTGTAACGACTCTCTTTGTAACAAACACCACTATTTCTCGTTCTTCTTGTGAAACACCTTCCCCTTGCTCTTCTCCTTGTGAGCCGCCGCCTTCTCCTTGCTCTCCTTCTCCTGCTTCATTCTCCGTTCTCTCTTCTCTCTCTTCCCCTTCTCTCTCTGTCTGTTCTCCTCCCGCAACACCTCCTTGTACTGCTTCTCCAACTCCGCCGTCTTCTCCTCCTCCTTCTTCGCCTCGATCACCTCCATCTTCTCCACCTTCTTCTCCCGCCTTCTCTGATTCAACACATCGCGCTCCTCCTCCTTCGTCTGGCGGTTGAAGATGAAGTCACCCTGGAACAGACCGTTCTCCACAAGCATCAGAGACAGACGCATGCGCGGACCCAACTCGATCAGCTTCACCGACTGCTTCGGCTTGGCGCCCGCCGTCGAGCCCGTGGAGGTGAGCGAGGCGCCGGAGATGGAGGAGTCTTCCTCGAATTCGTACTCTTCTTGCGCGGGCTGATTCATGATGAATCTGATCATCAATCGCATCGACCGCGCCTACTCACTGATGTCGTTGAGGTTGCTCAGATTTGGAATGCTCTTCTTCTTTATAATGGAGTTGACGGCTTCGCTCACACCCGTGATTGATCGCTCGATGCTAAAGTGACGGAGGAAGATGCTATCGGAAGTCTATTGCTTAGAGGGAACACACGAATGCACCTTGTCATAGTGGAGAAGAAGGACGCGACGACACTCGTCGATGTGGATCGTCTCGGGGTTGATTGCGGGGAACATTCCTTGGAATGTCGTCGTCACGAGCTGCAACGGCTTGTTGTTCTCGGGGAAGTTGTTCAGCACCAGCACGGGAGAAGTGAAGAAGGGCGTCTAGGAATCAGCGTCGTGTGTGAGGCAAACCGTCGTGTCGATTCCCTTGCCATGCAATTTGAGAATGTCGCGGCTCAGCGAGTACTCTTCCACCTAAGCATCACGCCCTCCGGCTATGTCGACTCTGAAGTGGAGAGTGGGTCCCTGAGGGAAGCAGCCGATGCGCATACGGGGAACCATCTTGCCTTTGTTGAAGAGAATGATGTGCGTGACGCCGAACGGACCGGCAATGTTCACGTAGTCCTTCACGCTATTTGATCTATGGGATTATGATTGTTGATGGCAAAACCAACGTCTTTTCGTTGAGATGCATAGCGGTGTTGGGAGCCATGATGTTTCGCACATTCTTCACAAGATCGGCCACGTACGGGCCCACTGATCCCTTTCGCGCGACAATGCTCTGAGGTGCCTTTTCCCCTTCCTCCTCCGGCTTCTGTGTACGCGTCTTCTTCTACACACTTAGCAGCGATAGGAAAACAAAATACTCTCTTCTTTCCTCGGTAAGGCATGGTCAATAGTGCGTAAAAGGTGATAGGAGCAGCCGTCCAGTGGTTCATGATGATCAATGTCCAACAAACAACTGCAGCGAGAAGCCACTCTTATGTGATTACGGAAGGCGCGTTTCTTCCCGTCATCGCCTCCATCTGCGACAGCTCCAACGCCGCGTCCAGCACCGTCTTCATCACATCCTACGAGTCAGCGCCGATTTGAAGCGCTACGGGAGTACGAAGCATCAGCTTCTCCGGATCCGTCTCATACTTCTCCATGTACATACGGATCGTCGCACCCGAGGAGCCCGTGCCTGAAAGACGGAAGATGATTCTCGCGCCGTCTTCCGTGTAAATGCGAATGCCCTGATGCGAGGAGACGGAATCATCCACGGGATCGTGGTACTCGAACTCGTCCATACGGACAATCTTCTCTCCCTTCACCGTCACTATTCATGAAACGAGGAAAAGGGACGCACATTCGGGGTGGCGGTTGAACTCGGCAATCTTCGCCTTCAGACCGCTCATCAGACGATCCGCCTGCTCCGTCTCCAGTCCCTCGTAATCGTAACGCGTGTAGTAGTGTCTTCCGAACTCCTTCCAGTAATCCGTTGCGATCGTCTTCAGCGAGACCAGAGGCTTCGAGGGATCGCTGTTGCGCTCTATTCGGTAACAGCGGGAGAAGAGAGGACTACCCGCAACAATGGACAGCCAGCACAAGATGGCGAAGATGCCATCCTTCTCGCGGATGTGGTCGGAGCCCAGACCAAAGCTCTCCTCACCGCAGAGGAACGGATGGTTGTCCTGCTTTCCGCGGAGGCCGCTGTCCATGAGATTGCCGAAGAACTTCCATCCCGTCGGCACCTCGTAGCCGCGAATGCCGCGCTTCTCCGCCACAACGTCAATGGCGGAGGAGGTTGGCATCGATCGCGCACAGGCCTGTGCATTAGAGATCAATGCTGCCATTACCGTGAGACCGTTTCTGAAGTAGGGGATACAGGTGCAGTTTGCAGCTACCATGGCGAGAGAGTCAGAAGGCGAGATGAAAAAATGATTTCCGAGAATCATGGCTCGATCTGCATCTCCGTCTATTCGTCATCGCAACACATCGACACGACCCGTAGCACATCCAAAATCAGGGACTACTCTATCCAAGTCAATCGGCTGTCCCGTTCTATCGAGGCCCATGGCATGCACCAATTCCTTGGCGTATGTCAAATTCGGGTCAGGATGGCAGCCCCCAAAGTCCTGGGTCGTGAGAGGGCGGAGACAACACTACTGGCTTTGAAACACAGTTGTGAAGACACGATTCGCTGGCGCCCAGGATGTCGACAAAAATGGGCTTGGCATACGCGCTCGAGACTACGGTGAAGAAGAGGAAGGAGACCGACCTCCATTAATCGCATCAAAGTAGAAATGGAAATCACTGCGCTTGAAGAGCGTAGCGATCTTCTCGAAGTCGAATACGCCTCTCAGCACGCGAATGTAGTCTTCGGTCGACGAAATGATCTCCACTTTAAAGGGATGGTCATTCACGGTAAAATCGAAACACTTCCCGCACTCATCGATGTCGATATCGGGCAAATCGGCCATTCGCAACTCCTCGATTCTCTGTTCGTGACTCCGTTGCACCCACGACAAACAAGTGACTCCTTGTAGATGCCCTCCGTTATGTTCTCCGGAGCCGCTGCACCGTTCTCTCCGTTGAACCTACGATTGACATGGGAAACGAAGACCCACTTCACACCGAAATCCGCATTGAGGCCGCCAGGGTTGTGACTGGCCGTGAGAATGAAACCACCGTAGGCAGTTCCGTTTTCGCGTGTGCTACGAATGAGCGGGACATGACGCCATCCACCGAATCACAGCAGAAATCGAGGGCGTGGACATGATACCGTGCTCGGCCACCCAAACACGGCCTACACCATTTCCAGCGGCGATTCTCAGAATGGTCTGGATGGCCTCTCGGTTGTAGAAGCTGAGGAGTTAGCACCGTCCCATTCATCCTACCGTCCGTCGCCGCCCACAACGAGAGTGCATCCTTTCACACGCTCCGCCGGAAGGGAATTGAAGGTCGACTAGAATGAGCACGGAGCGAGGAAACCAAACCTGGATGAAGTTTGCCAGATAGTGGCCTTCCATGAAGATGGGGGTCTTCTTTCTCAAGCCACTCGTTCCGGGCTTTTGGTCCGTGTATGGCTTCGTCGGGACAATACTAACAGAAATAGAGCTCATAGAGTACAAAAGAAGGAATAGTATGGTTGAAAGAAGATGTCAATCAAACCAGGAGAGGATGCGACAGGGAGATTGCGACAACAAACACGAGTTGATATTGAATAGTATCCCGCTTCTAAATGACAGGAGGGGAGCAGCTGCTTCCAAGGACAATCCTTCCACCTCCAAGACAAACGTCATCGTCATAAAACACACATGCTTGCCCAGGCGTTACAGCGCGCATGGGCTCCTTGCTCTGGATGACAAGATCACCGTTCGCAAGGACCTGCGCGATACGGCATGGGTATAGTTTCTATACATGAGATGGGCATGCAATTCAAAACGGTTTGGTAGCGCAACTCGCACTGGATGGGATACTCATCGACGGACTGGGAGCACGTCGTGAGAACGCGCTGCAGCGTTCCTTCCTGAATCCACACCGTATCCCTTCCATCGACCTAACTCTCAGTCAAGGCAACAGTCCCCACAATCAGCGAACTCTTGTACAACGCCTCGTCCAATCCCTCACAAACCACCAACTCATTGCTCTTCATTCTCTTCTCGCACACATAGTACTTCGCCCGTTGGTTGGGCAATCGCAATCCCTGTCCAATGGTGTAAAAGAGGAGGCCATCATGTTTACCGATAACAGTACCCTTGCTAGTGACCACATTTCCAGGCGTACTGTCGAGATAATCACTCAGGAAGGCTAATCATGAGACGAAGGAGCGAGGGAGACATTTCATGTTCCGCTCCCCAATGAAACAGATGCCGACGCTCTCCTTCTTCTTGTCGACGTGAATGCCCACGCGATGCGCCAGCGCCTTCACATCCGGTTTCTTCATTCCACCCACCGGAAAGAGAATGCGCTGCAAGATCGATCCATCAATCTGACTGAGGAAGTAGCTCTGATCCTTGCGTTCGTCCACGCCTCGAAGCAACTCGCCGGGATGGGAAGAGAAGCAAGAGCGGGGCTCCTCTCGATTCACATTGCAGTAGTGCCCCGTAGCCACAAAGTCATAGCCCGCAGCGAGATAGCGCTTTGCGAAGACGTCGAACTTGATGAAGCGATTGCACAGCACGTCCGGATTTGGCGTGCTTCCCTATGTGTGACAGTCTGTGGTGGAAAAGACCTCCTTGTACGCATCGAGACAGGGCGCGAAGACGTTCAGCCAATACTCCTTTTCGAAATCGGCCTATCTGTAACAACAGTCATTTGACCTTTACGATCTCGAGTGGGATGTGAAGATGATCCGCGATCTTTTGCGCATCAAGCAGATCATCCTTCATGGGACAAACGGGCTGACCGATTTCTTCCTCGGTGCTCCAGTTTTTCATGTACACGGCCGTCACGTCATATCCCTACTTTTCACCCTCCTCTTCTGTCCTACTTGTTCCTTTAGCAAATACGCGGATACGGCGGAGTCAACGCCTCCAGATAAACCGATGGCCACAGACACGGAGCGAAGAAAGGAGAAGGACGGAACCCGCAACCCTTTGGACGGAAGAAAACGGGATCCGATTCTACATAGCATTTATAGCCTTCGCTACGACGATTGTGCAAACACTAGAGAGGATGATGGAAACAAACAGGAGCAACTACGCTGTCTTCCATAGTGGAGATTTCTGCGAAACAAAGGTAGCGATGTACTGCGAGTTCGTTCTCGTGATGTGCTTGAAGCCGGCTCGCTGCATCATCAGCTTGATACTCTTCAGGTTGGTCATCGTCCGTCTCCGATTGAAGAGGATGAACTGCGAGCAGGTCCGTGAGTAGTACTGAATAACGACCTTGAGGTACTCTGCCGCTGATCATGAACAACACGAATTAGGAATACAAAAATCACCCAGATCGAATATGATCGTTGAGGGGAGACCCACGGAGTGATGCGTTTCCTCCTCAACCCGGCTCCACTGCTTCCGAATGTCACTTCGATAACTGCCACTTCTAACGGAGAATATGGAATCAAAAGGGATACTTCTTCGTGTTCATAGACTGAACGACCAGCCAGCGACTACTGGCATTCTTCGCAGCAATGTCGTTCGCCACCTTGGTCTTCATGGCCTCCGTCGTAACGACAGTCTATTGGTGATGGTGTTAGGAGGAGAGGGACGATGATGTGCTCTGTGTTCAGACTTAGAAGAGTCTTTTCAAAGATGTCTCTTCTCGAACCACCATAGGATAAAACGACGCTATAGGATGACGGAAAAGAGGAGGCGTTACGATTCTGGCTGGTAGAAGTAGGCGTACTTCTTCTTGTCACTCCCGATGAGGACCAGATAGGAGTTCTTAATCTTGGCTGCAGAGTTGCGACCATCTGGGTTGTCTAGACCGTGATAAGGCAACCACGGCACCAACTCAAGTTACCGAAGTCGTCATAGGAAGAGTCATACGTTCCGCCAAAGAACGACCCTTTTCCCAAAACGCTGAGGACACCTGCGAATGAACTCCTTCGCGAGCGAATACCTTTGTACCCCATGTAGCTGAGTAAAATGAGCCATACGAATTGGTAGAGCTGCATGGCTGAGAAAAGAATGAGGTGGGGAAGAGTGGGAAGAGGAGGTATTTGGAGTGTATGGATGAAGAGAAATGGGAAGGTGAAGGAGAGGGTGAGAGTGGATGGATTCTGGGATGGGAGGGTTTTGATGGGGGATTGTGCATGCTAGTGTAGTTTGCTTTCTGTGGGAGTGAATTGGGGATAAGATGAGGTGATTCACTGTTCTCTGCGAATCTCCTTCTTTTCATCCGAATGCGTTTTGTTGATGGTTATGAGGTGATATGGGAGCTGTTGTGAGGCTATTCACATCGCAACAAGGATTCAAGGCGTGGTACTATAGAGTTGCGATCCTTGAGTTGAATAAGGTGAAATCCGGAATCAAGCGTGCTCACAATCAGAAGATGGGCGCTCTCTCACCACGAGACGTCGCCTCTCTTCAATCCTTTTATACTACGCATTCAACAACGATTCCTTTTGTTTCACATACATCTCTTCCATTCCCCCACACCCCCACTCTTTCAATCCACCGCATTTCACATACAATCAATCCTGTGATCGTTTTCAGAGGATGCAATTGTTCTACTATGCAATCGAGACTCAGAGTAAGCAATTTCCGAGTCGTGGAGACATTGTGACTGTGAACATAAATGTGAGTTGTCGCCTGCGGGAATGACGATTAGAACGCTTCCTACCGAGGCCAAGTGACTTCGTCGCAACCCGATTCCGTGGGAGTGAAGCTGGAGAAGGTGGATGCGGTCCAACGCTTCTCGCGGAACTACGTCCACGTAATTGAAAAGTACTCGGATCGCGGTAGCGTATTCGTTGTTGCCGTGATGGCGTAGTTGGTGTGAATGGCATTGCCGTGGAGGTGAATGATTTGGTCAGTTTTGTCTGCGACGTATTTGAATGCTTGACTGAAATCAGCGCTAGGGACAGATCTGTAACGCAATCATAACCCAAGTGGACGTGCAGTCCCAGTCGGTGGAGCTGCGCATTATTTCCTCCAAGGCGTTGAACAAACAGCTCCGGGTGCCCGTCCGACAGCTTCGCTTCTACGCCAAAGGCTTCTCGCCGAGTGGGCGCTTGCTTGACGAGTGAGGTGTAGTCAACAACTCAATGCGAGCCATGCAAGGCAACACGATGCAACGCGGCAACAGCATGTACAATCAACAACTCACACCCACGGTGAGCATGAATTCCCAGAATCTTGTATCCGTTTGCGTCGTTCCTTCCTCTCACTGCTAGAACTCCATGCCCGCGTCGAGCACCCACACAATCGAGGTTGTGGTGATCGACGCTCCTTGCGTGGTAAAAGTGGTGCCGTACGATGCAGGTCTGGAAGCATCATATAAGTGATGAATAGATCCCGATAGCTACGATGATGTGATGTACGTGGAGTCTCACGACGAGAACCAGAACATCCCGTCTATCCTTCCTTTAGTTCGCATGAAGTGTGGGACGATTTTGGTCGTTCGAGCCCCGCCGTCCGATTCGCAGTGATTAGCTTTGTTCTTGTATTCTATGACTTCCGTGTTGCTTCAACAAACGCCTCCACGAGTGAGCACTAAAAAGAGAAAAAACTAGGCGGTTTTGTGCAAGGCTCTCGACTTCTCTCGATCTGCCAGCGCATCGGGGTGGTTCGGAAGCAGGTGGCGAAAACGGCACACGCGCATCATGACGTTACGCGAGCACACGTGCTTGTTCAGATACTCGAAGCAGATCTTCGCGTCCCTCGGCGCGAACGGGTTCGTTTCCAGCGGGTCGCACGGGCGGAGGTGATGGAATTCGATCTCTTCTGGCGTCAGCAAGCCGCTCTTGTAGCGGTCGGCGATCGCCTCCGGGTGGCTCGCGTCCAGGTGGCGGAAGTGACAAATTCCACCGTTGCGTTGGCGCTCGCACCTAATCATCATGAGAGCGCATCAGTCACGCACACTCCCTTGTTCATGAACTCGAAGCACAGATTCGCGCCCAAGTACGCGTCCGGGTTGTTTTCTCCAGGCGGCATGCCATCTACACATCAATGCCGAAGAAAGGAGGAATCACGGGGAATCGCAAGTCGGCGCGGAGGATTCGCTGACAACCCTCTTTCGGCTTCAGGCGTGAAGAACCGTCCCTTGGCGGGAATCGACGATCCCGAAGACTGCATCGACGATTCCGGAGTGCGAGGAGACGCGCTTACCGTTTCACCAGAGCTGTGCGAGGAGGAGTATATGCCAGAGCTGTGCGAGGAGGAGTATATGCCAGAGCTGTGCGAGGAGTACATGCCAGAGAAATGCGCGTCATCATGCAGATAATAGGCGTGTTGCTCCGAACGAGAAGGATTTAATTCGATCGTTCCGTCGCTGCGAATGAAAGGAATGTAGAGAGAAGTGGAGCTCGAAGCGTCGACATCCGCCATGGAGGGATTGAGATGGCCCATTCTATAAAAGCCATTAGAATTGGGGGTTTTGTGTTCATGTGGAATGTGGGGACGGGCGAACGCGAAGTTGTCACGAAGATGGCCCTTGGGCATACAATTTGTATTACAGGAAGAATCAGGATTCAGTGGGTAGTCATTAGATAGAGAAGAAGAAGAGGCAGTGTGAATTATGCTAGGATAATCTACGCTCACACACTCGCGCCGCACTCCTACTCTTGCTAGAAATAGCAGCCCTTCTGAGGGAGGGATAGAATGGGACGGGGGAAGACGGAGGAAGAGAAGAATCGTGAAAATCGTTCGTTTCTCCACGCAAATAGAAACAGTCGGACGGATTTCCCTGAGCTGGCGCTTGTTGGTAAGGATCACGGGAAAGACGCTGCTCAAAGGGCGAAACGGGAGGATACATGTTGTAATCACGGGTCTCGCTTTGCAGATATGGTCTGGGATCATTCTGTAACTGAAAAGAAGAAGACGGGAAAGGGGGCTTTCCCCTGAAAACTGCATGGCCACTTGCTCCGTATGCGTTTGGAAACCCCTCATCTCGCTGTATAATCGCAGGTTCCAAGTGGGACTCACAATTGTCAGAGGAAGTACTTACGGAAGAACGAGACGCAGGTAGTTGGCGCTCTCTCGGTATCGGTGTATCATTCATAATAGAGTGAGCTGAAACAGAAGGAGACGGCTGTTCTCGGTTTTCCAAACGTGGCATGGGATATTGTTAGCGGCAAGGAAGTGATCAATTTCTCCCGGTACTATGCGCAAATGTTAGATTACGTGTCATTGTCGTCACCGATATGCGGTGGATGTGCACGCATCCGCTTCCCTCTCCGCCAAAGAAAGCGATTCTGGCCAATTCACACACTTACTCACTCAAAACAAGGAACAGTAAACGCTTCCTCTAAACCCTTCATTCTCTTTACGTAACCCCTCTGATTGGACGAACCGTTTTTTGCGAAAATCGTGCGCTGTTTAAAAGAATGGAACGGATTCAAATGAAACACGGCGCGGAAGCCCCACCGCACGGCAATTCCGCCACCCGGCAAATGAGACGGCTGTGTTGCACAATCCCAGTTCTTTGTTGTTCACTCTCCTCCATTATTATTTCTCATCCCATTTCGAATGGAAACACCGACAAGTGAAAAAGAGAACGGAGTCACGCCCCAGGGCGATACGATGCAGGGGGAAGCCCAAGAGCATCCTGCGCCGGAAGCGCCCATCGCCGGAGGAAGAAATGGGCTCAGGAACATAGGAAACACCTGCTACATGAATACCGGATTGCAAGTCGGTTATGCCTCTCGCTGCGCTGATAATGTAGTGCTTGTCGCACGTCCCCGATCTCGCAAAGCTCTTCCTCACGAAGGAATTCGCGAAGATGGTTGGCTGCCCGTTCTCCCTTCTGAGTCGTAGCTGAACAAGGACAACGTGATGGGGAGTGGGGGCTTGGTGGCGGAGTCGTTCGCCCAGCTGCTGGAGCAACTCTGGAAGGAGCCCGTGCATTCCGTGAATCCGGTGAACTTCAAGCACACGTTCGAGTGCTTTGACGAGCAGTTCAAGGGCGTCGACCAGCACGACAGTCAGGAGTTCTTCGTAGGCTCTCGACGCGGAGGGTCACGATTAGGCGAAGCTGGTGGATGTGCTGCACGAGGACTTGAACAGGATCAAGAAGAAGCCGTACATCGAGACGCCCGTGTACAAGACGTACGAGAAGGGCCAGGGCAGCGAGATGTGGGACATCTTCCTGAAGCGGAACACCAGCACGATCGTGGACCTTCTGTATGGCATGACCTGCAACCACATTCGCTGCATGGAGTGTAATGAAGTGCTTCTTCTCGCGCCCGCTGACGGGTAGATGCGCATGCGCTACGAGCCGATGAACGTGCTGATGCTGCCGATGCCGAGCGAGAAGTTCCGACTGGTGGTGAACATCCTAACGGATCGCGATCTGGCCGCGGAGTACGACGAGGCGAAGGAGGACGAGCGCCGCAAGGAGGACAAGGCAAAGGGAGCGGGGAAGAAGAAGTCGGCCCCATTCCGATCGAGCCATCTCAAGTATTGCGAGGTTGACTACGACTTCTACGGTCTGTGCAGCGATTTGTACGCGAAGGCGGCGGAAAAGGCGAACGTGGCTGTGGATGCATTAGATCTCTTCATCCTCAGCGACGACGATGGCTGCTACTCGGTGGGCTTCTTGCCTTCTCCTCATGTCTAGGCGCGCTATATCCCGCCCACCACGCCGCAGAGTCTTCTGTCGCAGTGCGACGATCGTTCTTCGTATCTTGTGTGTAAAGTGGTAAGCAGTGATCCTTCCTTATCAACCCAAGAAGCCCTCGCCACAGCACAAGCCTCTTCTGCTGCGCATGTCGTACATTCTCGCGTACACGGGAACACCTCAGCCTTGTTGCAGCATTGGCCATTACGCATCGCTGATCATCTACTACAGTCCCGACGAAACGGTCGATGCCTTCTTGAAACGCCTTCCCGCGTTCTTCTTGCCCAAGTACAAGCGATTGGCGAGTCAATTTGGTGGAAAGGTGGAAACCGCGATTTCCACGTTTTTGAACCATTGTCGTGAGGTGGAGAAGATGGTGGACGAGAAGGAGGCGTGCGAGGACGAGAAGAAGGAGCAAGAGGAATTGCTGCCGATTGAGCAGAAGACGAAGATCACTTCGTTCTTTAAGGGTGGAAGTGATGTTGATGTTGAGAGTGGAAGTGAGAGTGATATTGAGAGTGAGAAGGAGGGAGATGTTGAAAGGGAGGGAAAAGAACAGAAGACGAAGATCACCTCGTTCTTTAAGGGACACAGCGAGAAGGAGGGAAATGTTGCGACGGAGAAGGAGGGAAATGAGGACAGCGAAGAAGACGACGACTACGAAGCCAACTCCAACAGCGAGGACGACAACGACATGATGCTTGACTCCGACAGCGACTGCTCACACGAGGGTAGTCACTGCTCACACGAGGGTAGTCACTGCTCACACGACTGCCACTGCGGCAAGCGCGACCACTGCGACTGCTCCGACGACGAAACGCTCCCGCTGAAACGCCACCACGCGTCCTGTCTCCACCACACAAACGAAGAGTACCTCAGTTGGAAGTCCTTCGGGTGTCACCTCCCACTGCTGCTGGACCCGTACGCCTCCATCGGTCAGTACGAGTTGCTGCCCGAGTGGTTCGTGAACTCGCTCGTGCTCGCTGAGCGCGCGCAGAGTCCGCTGGAGTCGTTGTTCACGGAGAAGGATGAGAATATTCCGTCGTGCGACATCATTGTGGATGGAGATGTCGAAGTCGTGAACAACTCCTTCATGAAGAGAGTGGAGAAGGAGGAATCGAACCCGGAGGAGGACGCTGCGCTCGACGAGCTGAACGAAGTGCACTCGCCGAAGATCGTGTCGATGCATTACTGCAAAACGCCCTCTTGGCGGGAGAAGAACCACGTGGTGAGCGAGGTACCGTTATCGCAGTGCTTCGATATGTTCAAGCGAAAAGGCGATCAGGACCCGAAATGCAAATGGTTCTGTCCGCACTGCCAGAAGGACGTTTTGGCAGCGTCTTCTTCTTTCCTCTGG
This sequence comes from Blastocystis sp. subtype 2, assembly GCA_027406325.1. NCBI lineage: Eukaryota > Bigyra > Opalinata > Blastocystidae > Blastocystis > Blastocystis sp. subtype 2. The sequence goes on from JANPWJ010000802.1 coordinate 19,888, forward strand.
AAGTCTCCTCGCTATCTGATCATCCAGCTGTCTCGCTTCGAGTACGTTACGAATGAGCAATTGGGCGGACTGAACGTGAACTTTGAGAACAGAAAGAGAAAGGTGGAGACGAAGGTCGTGTTCCCTCTCAAGGACCTGGACATCAGCGAGTATGTGCACGAAGACGAAAGGGAGGGAAAGGAGTTTCATTATGATTTGGTGGCTGTTTGCAATCACTTCGGCAAGGCGGATTACGGACATTATGTCGCCTTCTGCAGGGATAACAACGACGGGGAAGACAAGTGGTATCGCTACGACGACGATATTGTGACTCCGATGAATGAAGAAGAGGTCGTTACGGCGGATGCGTACATGCTGATCTACCAGCGTCAGGGAGTGGGCAACATCAGCACGAAGGACGTTTTAGAGCTGGTCAAGGGAAAGTAGAGTCTGCTTGTTGGCGTGTTTGTTCCATAATCTGCTTGTTCTTCACAACATGGATATAGAACTGAATGAATTGTACTCCTCTATCGATTCCCTATCATACCATATAGATTTGGCAACATTCCGCCGATCACTCTCTTCACATCTCTCATATCCGTAATTCTCGGAGCCCTATCTACTTGTCGCTTGTTGTTGTCATTGCTTCACGCAATAGACAGCTATTCCTACTCACAACTCTTCTTCTTCAGCAAAAGACTCTGCTTTACGAAGGGAGAAGTACGACTGCGTTCTCCTCGGTGTGACATCGTAGTGGTGGAGGCTATTCACGTCGTTCTTTTACATCGGTCCTCTCTCCTTCAACTTCCTTATCAGTCTATATATGAGCGCTGTCTACAGCGTTCGACTCGAAACCACGTGCTTCTACAAGAAACCCGCCGAGTACGTGTACATGCTGCTTATCGGCATTTTCATCATCACAGTATGTCCTAAACAATCCTCTCACGACAAGGTTATATCGTGCATTTATCCCTCGTCCGGATTCCTGGGAATGGCGCTTCACTCCATGATCATCTATGTGTGGTGCCGCAAGAACCCCCACATCAATCTTCAGTTCCTGTTCATTCCGATGAAGGCACCCTATTTCCCATACATCCTCATGGCCTTCCACTACTTCTCCTATGGAAGGTTTCTCATTCCTATCTAATCTTACGTAGATTCATGGACTCGGACGTCGTCGGCATGATCTCCGGACACATCTACTACTACCTCTCCGACATTCTTCCTAAGATCGCGAAGGTGCGAGGCTGGAAGCGCACCACGTTCATCGAGGCGCCTCGCTTCTTGTGCGCGAGAGTGAGCGATCATGATGTGTAGATGCTGGCTGCTGCAGGGAGTTGGGGACGAATACACGATTGACGAGCCCATTCCGGAGGAACTGCTTACGGAGGATTTGCCTGACGCGGTCGTTGCTTCTGATGATGAATCGTCTGCGAATGACGAGCAGTCCCCTGTTAGAGAAGAGAAGCAGTCCCCGGTAAGAAAAGAGAAACAACCCCCTGCAAGAGAAGAGCACTCACAAGAAGAGAATCACTTCAACGAAGACACACACATCGACAAAGACGAACTGCGACAGCGGAAATGACGTGTTTCCTGCAAACACCAAAAGACTTAAAAGAGGAATTCCACACCGAATCCAACCTTGTGGTTGCCGTCCTTCAGGTGCATCGTGTCCACCGTCAGCGACCCGCAGAACGCCATTCTGCCGTTGTCCGTCGCCTTGTAGAAACCGCTCACCTCGCCCGCGCTGTTCACCTTCGCGCGGAGCTCCGTGTCGGGAGACAGCTTCGTGAACATACCGACCTCGAACGTGGGAAGCTGATCGTACGATGCCATCTTGCACACGGTGGAGAACTTGGTCTTCTCGTTCAGCTCGTAGTAGAGGGCCATGTCCATCTTCTTGAAGAGGTTGTAGCCAGTGCAGCTGCAGATGATGCTGTTGTACTGGTAGGAAGCAGCGATATCGGCGGCCACGGCACCCGAAACGGCTCCGGAAGCCTTCACACCCATCAGCAAGTTCTTGTACTACACATCACGAGGGAGAACGAAAAAGACGGAATAGACAAGACCTGCGTTGTACTTGTTGCTCGCGACATCGTAGGCAGCGTCGAAGGCAACGCTGTCGGCCAGCACCTTGGCGCCAACGGCCATCTTCTTCATTCCGAACTCGTTGTAGTTCTTCAGGGATCTACTCATAACAAGGAAAACGCGCCACTACCTGACAGTGAAGGTCGTGTTCTTGATGAGTCTCTTGAAGTCCACATCACCGACAATGGCGCCAGTGGTGTCGATGGAGATCTTCTTCACAGCGCAGTAGCTGCAAGGAGCGAAGTCGCCGGAAATCTTGGTCAGCACGGGCTTGCCGCTCGCGGCCTTGGCTTCCGCAGTGATGTTCTAAACGACTCACTCCGTGCGCGTACCCGCCTACCACTCCATCGATGTGCTTGATCTTCATCGTCGCCTTGTTTCCCACGAAGTAACCGTCGTTAAGGACATCTACGCGCGTTATCCCCAACCCGCTCCGTCACACCCTTGGCACATTTCGAAATATCATCAAATACAACAGGCTTCGACATTCTGGTTCCTGGAACAAAGAGAATTTGAAGGGAAGCATTTAAGGGTTAATGACTCCTCCCGTCCCAGAAGCGGCTCACTGCCCCGCCCTCATTGGGGCACATATGTGTCGACGAACAAACAGGAATTACGCGTATTCAATCACGTCCGGCCGCTGCTCGTTACGCTGGATGTACTCGCTCTCAATGAGTGCATCGATACACTTCGAGAAGTCCTAATCATCACTCCCCGCCTCCAAAACGACCTCCTCCTCGATATTCCAGTCCTTCATCTCCGCCATCACTTGCGCCTTCAACTACGCGTCACTCTCCTCCCTCAAACCCACATTCCGTAGGGTGATCGCCTTGTTCTTCTTCACAGTACGCACAATGCACGCCTTGTACGATTCGGTGTACTTTATCACGGTGTTCGCCTCATGCTCGGATTTCTGGTCGTAGCACAACTATGCGTCATCCCTTTCTTTCACACCGACTCCCTTTAAGCGAATTCGGTCTTCCTTCGGATTGAACTCCGAATTGTAGGTGACGCGATCCGTGGGATTGAGAGCGTTTCCTTCTCCCACCAGCTTCAGCAACTGTGTGTGAATGCGACACAACAACACGCACCTGGTAACGCGAAAACAGCAATGACGACACCACTTGCTTTATCAGGTTCATATTCACGTTGACTCTGTCCGCCAACTCCTGCAAGCTCCAGATCTCGTCATGCTGGAACTGCATCAACACCACTCCCTGAATCGGCAACATCTGCATCAGCACTTCTCTCCCGCCAGCCTCCACCGCCATCGTGACGTAGCCTCTCACGAAGGACCACCGGTAGTTCCGCTCCGAATCCACGGGCATCGCGTTCACAGTGGAGATGATTGCCTGCATTTCCGCGGGACACTGAACCGCGTTCGTCTTGTCCAGATCCTCGAACTCGCTCTCCGGTAGAGAGGGCCAGACACCACAGGTGAGAATATTGACCGAATAATGGAATCCCGGAAATGGAAGGAGATTGTGCACCTTGCGATTGAACTCTCTACGCATGAGTGGATTCTGTTGCGCACGACTCGCTCATGTTAGTGTTCATGTCGCTCAGGATGCTCTCCATCGTACTCGCAGATAATACGCCCGTGCTAATGATGATCACCGACGAGTGAAACCACCTGCTCCGGATGCGGGAAATGATGTTTCGCTCCGTGTCCAAGTGCCAGGCCGAATTGAAGAGGAGACGACGCGAGAGATGGATGTTGTACGATTTGATGAACTCGTCCTTCCCGTTGATGTTCGAGTAGAGGAAGAGGAGCTCGTTCAACTGCGACGTCATATCCACGGGACTGACGCTAATCGTGAATCATCTTCACGACACCCACTTCGCCTTCCGCACCAAGTGATCGATGTACTCCGCAATCCCCGACGCGACGGACACGTCGGAACCCAAACAGTGATCCGACACCGTCCCCACCGCGGAATACAACGCTTGGAACAGAGAGGGAGTTTCGTCCAGTTGTTCCTTGATGATCTAGAACTCACACTCTCCACACATCGCAACTCCGTAGGTGGTGTAGTACATGTGCGCCATCGCCTTGATGTACTCCCAATTCAGATGAACATGATTCTTCGCGGAGGCATACTTGTCCTTGTACTCGTTGAACAGACTCATGCCGGAGGCAATTAAAACCTGCTTGAATTGCTCGGACAGTACATCCATCTCCTTCATGCGATTCACGTAATCGAGGATTCTTTTGAGGGATTGGATGTCGCCGGGATACAGCGACGGCAAATAGCGAACAAGAATGCCCTTCAACTACAACTCACTTGGATTGGGAATGCACACTTCATTCTGCAACAGACACGTGACGACCACGTCCTGCAGCTTGGACTCGACGTTGTGGAGAGCGAACTTCTTCACGATTTTCACTTCGAGCGAACAGAAGCGGTCCAGCTAATTATGAGTCACGTGCATCATCTTCACATCTTCGAGAATGGAACTCATTGACGACGTGTTGACGTGCTGGTTGCAGTAAAAGTGGTACGCGCTCACCGTCAAACGCCGCTATGTCTTAGAGCGCATCCTTGTCAGCACCTCAAACTCCGCCGTTTTCCGGTCGTTCTCGTCACTTTTGCATTCATAGAGAATTGTCACTGCTTTCGGCACGTAGTCCTCGACCACCAGACTCGGATTCTGACGATACCACCGGATCCGCTCACAAATTGTGCCCATAATCTCCTCCTCCACATTGGAAAGCAGGTACTTGTTGAAACACTCCTTTATGAATTCCTCCATGCGGGGTTTTGCTGTCCGAATGGCGTAGTGATTATCCTACAGATTATGGACAGGGGAGGAGGAACGGACGATGTAGGCAAGAAGCGCTTTGAGAATCGTCGAGATGTACTTCATCTCGTCCCATTTGCAACACAGCACGGCGAGGATGTCTTCTCTCTTATTGCTACTCGCGTATGTCTGCATCAACGCCCTGTAGTAGCTCTCCACGACCTAAAGGATAACGAAGGCACAACTCGAAGTACGCTTCGCTCCTGGTTGTACACGTACTCCTGGTAATTATCGTTCTGGTGACTGCGAGAATTAAAGAGACGATAGAGCGTGCTAAAGGACTCATGCACGACGATACAGGATTACTTATAGCACGGCATCACGTCGTTCACCTCGAAAATGCGGTCCACGGGCTTGCAGTCCCACGCGGAGAAGTGATTCAGAAGCGGCCGAACGACACGTTCCTGCACAGAGCTCAATATCTGCTCCGCTTCCTCTTTGCCAATCTTCTCCGAAGACATTATTGATTAGGTGAAGTGATCCCTTTTGTTTGACAGATTATCAACTGCGACTCTTCAAATCCGGGGGATCGCACTCCTCCAGGAATGGGTCTGTTTCCGGTCAGTGGGCGTTTCGCTGTTCCTTCGATTGACAATAAGTCCACAACGATGCAGGTACCTGTCTTGGTATTGAGTACATTCTGCGCATCTTGCATTTGCTAACGCGTAGATCAAAACACAAAGCGCGAGAGCGGAC
>JANPWJ010000803.1:0-12304 GCA_027406325.1 Blastocystis sp. subtype 2
CACGATAATGGGACTGACATCGAGTGGTGAAATTGGTCAAGCCACCATTGTTATTGTGATTAAGGACTTCGCCTATCCCTCTCATCTCACTCTCTTCAAGGATGTGAAGATGGAGGATGTGGATCCCAAAGCGCCTTCTTACTCTCACTTCACAATCATGCCTGCTCTCCCCACTGGTATTGTGATTGATGTGAAGACTGGTGTGTTATCTGGAACTCCAGTAGAATCGAAACTACCAACCAAATACACGATAACTGGAATGAAATCGAGTGGTGAAGTGGGTCGCGCTGTCATCATTATTGTGATCAAGGATTCCGCGTCTCCCTCTGACTCAACCATTATCGAGAATGGCGATTTCGCATATCCCTCTCATATCACCCTCTACATGGGCGTGAAGATGGAAGATGTGGACCCCAAAGCGCCTTCTTACTCTCACTTCACAATCACGCCTGCTCTTCCCGCTGGTATCGTGATTGATGTGAAGACTGGTGTGTTATCTGGAACTCCAGTAGAATCGAAACTACCAACCAAATACACGATAACTGGAATGAAATCGAGTGGTGAAGTGGGTCGCGCTGTCATCATTATTGTGATTAAGGACTCCGCGTCTCCCTCTGACTCAACCACTATCGAGAATGGCGATTTCGCCTATCCCTCTCATCTCACTCTCTTCAAGGGTGTGAAGATGGAAGATGTGGATCCCAAAGCGCCTTCTTACTCTCACTTCACTGTCGCGCCTGCTCTTCCCGTTGGTATCGTGATTGATGTGAAGACTGGTGTGTTATCTGGAACTCCAAAGGAGTCAATGGAATCGACTGAATTCACGATAATGGGACTGACATCGAGTGGTGAAATTGGTCAAGCCACCATTGTTATTCTGATTAAGGACTCCGTGTCTCCCTCTGACTCAACCATTATCGAGAATGGCGACTTCGCATATCCCTCTCATATCACCCTCTACATGGGTGTGAAGATGGATGATGTGGACCCCAAAGCGCCTTCTTACTCTCACTTCACAATCACGCCTGCTCTTCCTACTGGTATTGTGATTGATGTGAAGACTGGTGTGTTATCTGGAACTCCAAAGGAGTCAATGGAATCAATGGAATTCACGATAATGGGACTGACATCGAGTGGTGAAATTGGTCAAGCCACCATTGTTATTCTGATTAAGGACTTCGCCTATCCCTCTCATCTCACTCTCTTCAAGGGTGTGAAGATGGAGGACGTAGATCCCAAAGCACCCTCCTATTCAGGCTTCACTGTCATGCCTGCTCTTCCCGTTGGTATCTTGATTGATGGGAAGACTGGTGTGTTATCTGGAACTCCAAAGGAGTCAATGGAATCAATGGAATTCACGATAATGGGACTGACATCGAGTGGTGAAATTGGTCAAGCCACCATTGTTATTCTGATTAAGGACTTCGCCTATCCCTCTCATCTCACTCTCTTCAAGGGTGTGAAGATGGAGGACGTAGATCCCAAAGCACCCTCCTATTCAGGCTTCACTGTCATGCCTGCTCTTCCCGTTGGTATCTTGATTGATGTGAAGACTGGTGTGTTATCTGGAACTCCAAAGGAGTCAATGGAATCGACTGAATTCACGATAATGGGACTGAAATCGAGTGGTGAAATTGGTCAAGCCACCATTGTTATTGTGATTAAGGACAGTTACTGTGAAGCGGATGGACTGTTTCCACAGACTCCTGTCGGACAGAGCGTTGAAGTGAAGTGTGGACTGTATGGACGCTATGTGGGCACTCTGAAGAGAAGCTGCGTGATAAACAAGAGCGTAGTTGAATGGAGTCCTCTCTCTGGATTCTGCGTTCCTGTCTTCGTTCTTGTTATCGGAGGGGTGGTTGTTATCATTTCCATTGTCGCTGCCATTATTGCTTTCGTGAGAACTATTCGCGAAGAACAGGAGGGAAAGACTGCTGCACCGCTAATTGACGTGAAAGTGTAATCCTCATTGTTTCCACCAAATCCTATGGGAAACGATCGTGTAAATCCAACACTCTTTGTGAATTGACCGCATCAACCCATTCGGTCAAAAGGAAATGGAATTCGTTATTACCTCATTACAACTACACACACATGAATACACCTTCTCTCTTACTCCCCACAATCACCATCAACTCTTCCAACTCCCTCCATATCACCCACATGTGATTGTTACGCTATCTACATACACTTCACATAGGATGCAGGATCGACTCGGAACTCCAAATTCAGGCGGTATTTCCACACCAAAGAAGCACTGAAATGCGGAATTGCCATAATATCCCATTCTCGCCTCACACTCAAATTGAAGGCAACAATGGCTGAAGATACATCGTCTTCGTATAACGTGATTCACAGATCCGCGCTGCAGATACTACTAGTCAGACTGAGGAGTCGTTGTCATAACTAGGCGAGAAATGTGGTTCCGAAGAAGGAGTTTGAGAGAGAAATCATTCCACGGTTAAATGCACAATACAAAAGTGAGGGGTGTTTGAGTCGATTCACTGTAGCCTCTTACGGAGCGAGCGCCGTCGTGAGCGATATCAACAAGAAGCTTCGAGACATCGGCTTTTCGATTAGCGAGAGTGTATGTGATGATGGCTGTACCTACTACTGCTACGTCAACACGGTGCACGTACACGCAAGGAATCATGCATAGACGAGCGATTTCATCTCGTCCATGGGCTCGCTCTCCAAGGAGTGAGCTTCACTCGTTCTTCCTCACAGTTAGTCACTTGTGCGTGCTACGCTATCTGGTGGAAGCAATAAACGAGTATGAGGGCATGGACGGTCACGATGACAACGTGGGGATTAATACGTTGCGGAATCTCTTAAATGAAAAGAAGCCTATTGGATCGAGAGACACATACAAATCGCTGCCAAAGGAGCGAAATGCCATTGCGAGACAACTCTTCGTTCAGAAGTGGCTGGCTCCCTATGTTCGCACCACGGAAGAGGATAATCGTGTAGAAGTGCTGCGAGAAGGAAACGGTGATCGCGGGGCCTCGTCTTGCAGCGGAACTGGGGAACTGGCTAGTGAACGTGGTTCAGATCACGGAATGCCCTATTTGTATGGATCCTGTCGTTGGCGTACTGGCTGAATCCCAAAAGTCACAGCGTAGGGATTGCACTGCCCCCATTGTGGGAATGCCCTTCACAGATCGTGCGCGTACCGATCCCTTGTCTCCCTGGAGTCGACGGGTGATGACGTGGAAAAGGGATTCTGTCCATCCTGCCATGAGCGCTGGATCGCTGACCTCGACAACTTTGCAAACAACGGACTCGTGTATCGCTCGCAGTCAGCCTAAATCGATTGGTTTGTTCAGAACAAGGAAGCGTATTGTCTTCTAGCGACGTAGTCCAGATACTGGATGATCTTTGACTTGATGCCGTTCTTGCCGTAGGGCGTGCCCAGATTCGTCGCCGGATCAAACCTGCGCGTAAACACGCACTACAGCACTTACACTATAATATTACACTCTGCCAAACTGTCGATGAAGTTCAGGATGTCTCTCACCTCGTATTTGATTTGGTGGACAGACGGATTCGCTCTTTGCAATTCATCCAAATAGAAGTCCAGCAAATCTGTTCTGTCATGACACCATCCCTGTCCTACACTTTATGCACTGGGTGACAGTGGCGAAATCCTGGTAGGTGCGGGTCTCAACACCAGTGACCTGGTAGAACAAGACAGTGTACTTGTTGGGCTCGCTCTAGGATATGAACTCGGAAAACCGCAAACAACCATTGGAATACTTGTTGTTTTGTGCTAGAAACAGCGGGGAATGACCGCGGTCAACCCCATTTCTATATCATTTGGATGGAGCAAGGAGGAAATGGCATGGAGGAACGAGTGGAAGTGTTTCGCTGCTTCGAGCATCACAGAGTGTTTGGCATGGAACGACAAGAATCGTCGCTGTATCCGCGTTCGCAGAGCAGAATTCAAATCGAAAAGGCCGTTGCCGATCTGGTAACAGAATCGAATAGGGAAAAACGTCCCATAACGGGAATTTTGCACAATTCCGCCGACAGGAACGACCGAGCGCGCGACTCCAATTCAAAGAATTATTCATCGAATGGAGCGTCAAGTGTTGGGAATTGATTTCGGAACGTCATTCTCATCCGTGGCGGTGCTGTTTCAGAGGAAGATCACCGTTATCCAAGACGAGATGGGTAGCGCGTTCATTCCTTCTGTCGTGTGCTTCCGAGACAAGGAAAAGGTTGGTGCCGGAGCGGAACATTTCAAGAAGCGATACCCTAAGAACACCGTTTATGAGATTAAGCGTGTTGTGGGTTGTCGCTACGACGACGAGGTCGTGCAGCATCAGAAAGAGAAATGGCCGTTTGATATTGTCGAGGGCAAGGACCATCGTGTTCAGGTGGAACTCATGATCAACGACAAGCTTCGCCACTTCTACCCAGAGTATATTATATCCAAAATCCTAAACTACCTCGTTCAGCTCGCCGAGAACACCACGGGCGAGAAGTACACCAAGGCGATCATCACCGTGCCCGCCAACTTCAACGACACGCAGCGCAAGTGCATTCGCGTGGCTGCGCGCTTCGCAAAGCTGGAGATCCTCCGTATTCTTGATGAGCCCGTTGCTGCTGCTGTTGCTATCTCCATCGATACGAACATCGACAATAGTCGTGTTTTGGTCTACGATCTTGGTGGTGGTACTTTCGACTTCACCATCCTCGAGGTTGCAGTCAACGACTATCGTGTCATTGCAACCGACGGAGATCCGAATCTGGGCGGCGCCGACTTCACCTACGCGCTCACCGAGTTCGCGACGCAGATGATTCTCAACGACACTGGAATCGACGCGAACAAGAACCCCCGCATGGCCATCGAGCTTCGCTCCGTCTGCGAGAACATCAAGCAGGAGCTCTCCACCACTGACACGGCATCTCTCGATCTCGACCTGAGTCGCTACGGTGGCACGACCTACTCAAAGGTCATCACCCGCACCATATTCGAGTCGGTGATTCGAGAGTACATCCAGCGCTCTGTCCAGATCGTGAAGTCCTGCCTCGAAACCTACCACATCGATATCAGCACTGTTTCTGGCATTGCGCTCGTCGGCGGCTCGTCCTCCATCCCTCTCATCCGCACCGAGCTGCACCGCGTCTACCCCACGCTGCGCATCCTCTCCGGCTACGACCCCCGTCAGGTGGTGTGTCGCGGCGCGCTCGTCCAGGCGCTCTCGCTCATCAGCGACGAGAACGGCAACGACGAGCCCATCCCCGTCGCCATCACCCCGCCCTCCATCGTCAACAGAGAGACCCCCGCAGGTGCGTCGGAGACGAACGGAGCCGGTGCGGAGACTCCTGCCCACGCGCCGCCCGCGCCGCCCAGCAAGCCGCTCGCCTACAACCTGGTCCGTCCCTCGGCGATGGTGCAGCCGCCGCCAGTGCCCTCGCAGCCGCTCGCGCGCGCGCCGTCGAAGCGCAGCTCCTTGCAGCCCGGTGAAACGCCCGATGTGACGCAAGTGACGAGACGGTCGAACCCGACGCGCTCGATCGCGGACTCGGCGGAGCTGATGTCGCCGGAGAGCTCCTACGGGCTGGTGAACGAGATCCAACCCATCTGCAGCACCGCGAGCGCCGCTCCTTCCATTCCCCCTCCCGGCGGCGCCGAGCCGATTCCCGTGGTCGTGGACCCATCTGAGGCGAGTGCGAATCCGCCGCCACTGCCGCCCATCACCGCCACGCTGAATACGCTGCCGCCGCTCAACGCGCCGTCGAGCACGGACATCGTGGAGCCGGGCCACCGCGACTTCTCGCGAATCAAGATCCAGTCGACGACGCCTCTGGACCTGGGCATCCGCGTGAAGGGCAATCTGATGTCGGTGATCATTCCACGCAACTCGCCGCTGCCCATCACCAAGTCGAAGCCGTACAAGGCGAACCGCGAGCACCCCGAGTGCGTGCGCTGCTGCATCTATCAGGGCAACAGCAAGGACGTGGCGTTCAACTCGAAGATCGGCATCGTGCACGCGTACGACCTGCCCGTGTACGAGGGCGTGCGCAACGAGATCATGGTGACGTTCACGATCGACGAGGGCGGCGAGCTGTCGGTGAACGCGACGCTGATGGGCTGTCAGGCGGAGGTGAAGATCGAGATGCTGGACTCCGTGGTGCTGCCGAACAAGGAGATTGAGACGATTCTCGAGGAGGACATGAGGGACCAGGAGGAGATTGAGCAGAGCGTGAAGGACGAGCTGTTCGGGGCTATTGACCTGCGTATGCAAGAGTTGGAGACGAGAGATGATGATGAGAGCGTTGCCCTCATGGAGCGAGAACAGGAGTGGTTGAATAACAATCGTGACACTGCTTCCATTGATGAGATTCGTAACTGTCTTAATAGGCTTTCTGTATAACGTGTTTCCCACAAACAGACAATGGCTTGAGCTTCTTTTGGATTTTCTTTATGCGGAGTGTCCTGTCCTCCGCCGTTCCATCTACACGTCACAACACCCTCCTTTCCGTACAGAGACCATAATCAGATGTGCCTATGGTGATGGGCGAAATCTGGTATCGGTCCACATTCCAGTTGATGTCCTCCTTCTTCCTGTTCCACACTCGATCCTTGTACGTCGTCCACCCCAAGTGGATTGTCCGGACTATGCTTGAGCGCGATTCTCCGCACCTACATGAATAGCGTCCATTGACAAGCGACCCTCCGTTGGCGAGCGTGAAGTTCAGCAGGTAATTGTCAACACGGGGCCTCCCAATCACAATGTCCTTCCTCATTGGATAGTTGACAAACTCCTTCGAGAATATGAACATCTCCACGAAGGACGCGGCTCGCTTTGCATTCTCCGTGTCGTCGACCACCTTCTGGAAAAACAGGTTGTACTCGTTCAAATCACCAAAGTTCGAGCGAACCTGAGGAAAATAGTTGTACGCGTTCGAGATAAGGGCAATCTAGTGGTGACAGCGAGTCAGCGCAGCTACGAATTTGCCCATATCCTCTTCTTTCCGTGTTTCTGTGATCAAGTCTAAAACGGCAAACAGGGAGGTCTCAAACAGAACATCCATGTTCATCCACGCGTAGTACTCGGCATCCACAAAGTACGATCCGCGATGGAGCAAACTCTCTATGTACGGCATGTGGAATTCGTTGCGACTACAGTGAAGACAGGGAGCAACGACTCACCTCACACCCGACTGGACGCGAATGCCGTGCTCTTCACAAAAATCGCGGATGGGCTTCGAAGATGTAAAAACGAGAAAGGTCACGTTGTAGTTGCGCTGAAGCAGGCTCATTGCGCGAATGGAGGATTTCACCTTCAGAATCAGTTGTTTCTACACTGACACAGTACAAGCAGCGCGTACGTTATCGTCCGAAGTGATCACGGCCAACTGAAAGGAGCCTTCCTGCTTTGCGTACCCAAATCCGGAGTCATCCTCTTCATCGCTTCGCTTCCCCTTGGAATCGCCAACGGAGAAGAGCCCCGGAGTGTCTTTACTGAATCCTCCGATGAATCTTCCTCCTTTCATTCGCAGGAACTCACCATGACTTCCTCTCTCATTTGAAAGCATGCTACACGCGTTATCGCACGACTTCACAGAACTCACCGTAGCTTCACCCTCTTTTCCCGAACATCCATCCTTCCTCTTGAATCTACTCTATAGTACACAGATACGGCATCGTCCGTGAAAAGCGTGCTCCCGGGTTTAAACACGTGACAGTACCGAAACACCAAAGAAACACACAGACAGGCGATGATACAGAATAATGACCGTACGGTCATTGATGGAATAAACAGGGAGAGAAAGCCAATGAACGCAGTTACTCCTTTGACACATGCTGAGAAAACGCTTTTGCAATATGCATCATGTCGAGACGGTCCTGAAGCAACACGGTCTTCAGCTTCGCATCGCAGAGGATCTCTCGCTTATTCTCCGGATTCTGCAAGTGCTACGCGTCAATCCACTCTCTCTTCACTACGTTCGATTTGATGTACTCCCACACCTTCTTCGTGTACTAATCATCACATCTCCTCTCTCACCTCACTGTTGTCCGACTGCACATGTCCGATCCCACGAAGTCGCCGAGCGCCTTGTCCACGTGGAACTCCTTCGTGTATCCGTTCCCTTTCGTTGGCGTTTCAGACCCCGCCTTCTTCGCCCTCTTCGTCTTCTTTGCCGTCTTCTCCTTCTTCTCGCAGTCAACCTCCATCGACACGCCGTTCGACAAGTGCGGAATGATTCCCTTCTACACATCATCTCCCATCGCCATCTCCACCATCACTTCCAAAATGCCAATCTGATCCTTCCCGAACACCTTCTTCATCTTCTCGTCGTTGTTGATAATCTTCTTGTTGCTGGTGTCCTGAAGGTTGTGCTCGTGAATGTACTTCCACACAGAACTCAACACGTGATTCTGCGTGTCGTGGTCGCAGCCCACCACCGCCTGCAGCTCGGGGGAGAGAGAGTACACCTTGCATAAGCGAGTGGTTGTGGTTGTTTCTTGAAATGATCCATTCACGGAGATCGTACTCTCGCTGGCCTTCTTCTTGGGTTTCACGATCTTGGTGCCCTGCTCTTTGGAGTACTGCATGATCAGCTTGTTCTCGGTCAAGAATCAACGATCGCACAAAAGAGGATATGTACACGTCCTTTCCTCGAATCTCGTTCTTGCCCGTTAGCTACGATATCAGTCGTCGTGAACAAATGCACCTCCTTCAATCGCGCATCACACGTAATGACGTCATCGTTTGAGAGACTGTTGTCAAAGATGTATCGCCACAGCTTCTTCTTCATCTATTATGTCATTCGCTAGAGCAGGAATTACCTGAAAACGAAACTGCGGCTCTTTGCCCACAAAGGAGGCGAGAACTGGGTCCGCCACGTAGGTTGTTCGCGACTCCCCTTCCTTCTCGTCACCTCCCGCTCCCCCTTCCGAATCACCACTTCCAGAGAACAAGTAATCCATTTCTTCTTCAACCGTGGGTTCACTGGAGCCCTTTTTCACCTCCACCTTTGCTTCTTTCTCTGTTTGTTACAATGCCAGTTCGTTTCTCACTCGGTTCAACGATCTTCTTTACCTTTGGGATGGACACTTCCTTCGATTCTTCGGACGAGAATGACGAGACGGGTTCCTGCAGATTCAATGGCAACCCATATGAATACGATCGTCTTTGCCTCCTGTGACTTTGCAATCTCGTCTACTACCGTGAGGTATTCCGTGATGGCATCCTTGATGTCCTCCTTGCGATTCTTGAAACTAGGCCCATAACGCGGATTAGCGAAATCAAACCTCACTCCATGTATCTTTTCCAGCTCGTCGCGAACCTGCTTACGGGTCACTTTTGAGCAATCCGATCGCGCCAAGAATGCGAACACTTCTCGTTTCAGCTGTTTGTTGCTGACGTCTACGCGCTCATCCACAAAACGGATGCATACTCTCGGACATTTGTCGCGTTTTGTGTAATCGTCGACCCGTGAGTCATTCACCACTTTTCATTTCCAAGTCGTTGCGACTATGCCTAAGGTATGGGTGGAAAAAGCGATTGCGTAACGGGATAGACACTTGGCGTGAGCATTAAGCTTCTTAGCAAGGCGGGTACAGGGTGATGCGTCCATCCTTCCATTCACGTGTAGTTTCTTTTACACTACGAAGAAGAACCCTATGAACACCCCCAACAAGCTTCGCTTGATTAAGGTAGGGGCTGGCATCGTATCAGCGCTAATCGCACTAGTACGACCCCATTGTGAGGAAACACGTGGTGTTCGAGGAAACAAAGTCCATCAAGAAGTAGTGGGCTGCCGTAGCGTTTATGTTCTTTATTCGTTGTATTTGTTAATGACCTGTCTCTCTTTACATCTCTGTCATGAAGAGATATCCAAACTCGAACGCATTGTCTCTCTCCGAGAATCGCTCCCCTTTGAGTCTATATGTGTCATCAACTCGCTTGGAGTGGCCCTCCGCAGAAATGGTATTGAACAAACACAACACTTGTAGTATGAAGAAGCTACACGTCACAACTGGCCTCCGCGCCTACGATTCATGCCCAGAGATGAATTGTAATCCATCATATCCCGTCTCCTACTCATGACGCCCCACTCGCTCCCCCACATGTACTCGGGAACTCGGTCGTTTCCCATCCCATACATATCCCTCGACGCCATCTGGCGCTGCATCGAACTCATCGGAGCCTGGTAGCCGTACGGATCACGGACCTGCTGCACACGCTCCTGATTGTCAAACAACTACCCGTCACAGCGCCCGCCAACGCCCACTTGCATCAAATCAGGAGGCGCGCCCTGGTACATCCGGTTGAAGTAGCGATTGGGGATATACGACACGTCGCGTCCCATTTCCTGACGACCGCGCAGACCCTGCCTAACCCTCACTTCCTCACAGACCCAATTACATATACCCCATATCCTGTCGGGGCACGCGGCCCATCGGCACCGCCGCTCTCTCGTACATCCCGCGGGACGGCGGCATGGAGCGCATGCGCTCGTACTGGAGACTACAGCTCACGCCACACTCCAATCCCTACTCGTAGCCCATCGGGCGAATCCCGTTCATCGCGTTGTACCGTGGATTCAAATCGGTGGGCCCCATGCGACGGCGCGGGTCCATCATCGTGTTCCACCCGCCGAGGGGGTAGTTCCCGTACTCCTCCAGCGGACTCACCGGCTCGCGCACGGGCGGCATCGGCGCCGAGGGATAGCTCGGACGCTGCTCGGGCTGCGGCTGGCTCGCCAGCGACTTGAGCAGGTCTGCTTCGGTGAACACCTCGCTCTCCACGCCCGGCGGCGGCGACGCGATCGGCGTGGGGTTCTCGGGCTCCACGATGCCCTCAATGCCCTCGTCCGCCATCGCATTGTAGCTCTCCCGCGGGGATATCCTACTTCTCACAACACTCCCTCACTCCCACGCGTCGCGCGGCGACTTCATCTCCAGCTGCTGGTCCAGCAGGTCCAGCAGGCCTCCGTTCGTCTCCATGTCCTTCAGCTTGTTCACCGCCTCGTCCATCTCCGCGTGCTCGCGCTCGATCGCCTGCTGCGACTCCTGGCGAGAGCGCTCCAGGAACACGTGGCGCATGTTCTCGATGTCCTCCACGCCGTTCTGACCATGACCAAAACGGGCAGGAATTACGTCAAGATTGAACTCCTCCGTCGTGGGCATGTCCCAGCAGTTCTCGTCGAGCTCGTCAGACTCCGCACTCACAATCCTACGGTTGATGGTAGGAGGCGGCATTACTTCTTCTCGAACACCTTATACGATAAAGGACAGGCGATGCTCGAATCGATCGAGTCCGCCAGCTTGACGATGCACTTACGGCTCTAGGCGTGACGCAGGGAGGGAATCGGCAACGTAAACGATCTTGTCGTTCAGCACCGTCGGCTCCAAATCCTCCTCGCTGCAGTTCTCTATCAGCTTCTTTCGATAGTCGTCCACGACCTTCTTTGAGGCAGGGTCTGTGATAAGCGTTTGCACCGTAATTCGGTTCTCCTGGTTGTTCCGATTGTTGTATTGGCGATATCCGTTGTTCACGGGACTACGGTTCTGGGTATGTCGAACATAGCCGTTATCGTCTATACGCTCACCGCGCAAACACCACGAAGTACTATGCCTCCACGACGAGTCCTTGTTGTCGTTGTTCTGACGAAACCCTGCGTTGCGCTGACGATTCGAATTGGCGTTATATCGGCCGTTGTAATTGCGCTGATTGTATTTAGGAACAAAGTACCCCTTGCTCTCCCCCTCACTTTGCGTGCTTCTCCCCGATCGTCTTTTATCGATAACCTGATAAGATCTCTATCTCTAAAAATAGCAGCTCACTCCCACATCTTCCATTACTTGAAATCCCTAAAACAAATAATAAGCAGTCTCTTAATCCACAACTACGGGTTAGGAGGCACCGTGACGTATCATACGAATGAAAACGCAATGGGATGGCTTTACTCTAGACTACTCGTAGAATAAAGGCGCTGTGGAATCAGAAATATGAGTAAAAGGGTTAGGTGAGTGGAATCGGTTCATTCTTTCTTGGAATGATCATGATTGAGTTCTATGGTGAGCGAGTATCCTCACTCCGTGATTTGACGGTGAATCGTCATCAGGGACACAAAGGCAGTAGGGAGCAATATCTATTGTATTCGATCGCATTCGAGTAATAGAAGTGAGTCCGTGTATTGAACCCAGAGATTGTTTCCATCTGAAGCATCTAGAGTGTTGCCAACAAACAGGAAGCAACTCAATATAAAACAGCTTAGTCCGAACTGGAATCATCGCTAGAGTCCTTCTTTCCCTTCTTGCCACCCTTCTTCGAGGACTTCG
>JANPWJ010000805.1:5335-16080 GCA_027406325.1 Blastocystis sp. subtype 2
TTCTCGTACCGCGAGATCATCGCGGACACCAGACTCGTCAGCACCTCCTTCTTGTACGACGCCTCCACCTCGTAGCACTTCCGCGCCTGGAACGCCTCCACGATGTCGATGACGCCGTCCGCCAGCTGCCCGAGCAGCCACGAGCTCGCGCGAACGGAGGTGACGATCTGGAGGAGGGAGCGGAGCACGGCGCGCGACACGGAGAGCGACTCGTTCTGGAAGAGCGTCAGCGCCGCGAACTCGCCGGCGCAGTCGATGAGCGCGATCTCGAGCAGGTGGAGCATGGACACGAAGGTGCGGCTCTCCATCACCTCGCGACGCTGCCGCTGGTTGAACTACACGTCATTCTCCACTCTCTCCTCTACTAGATCGCACTCCTTCAGCAGCGACGCGCGCAGCGCCTCTTCGTTGGCGATGTGGCGACTCGCGCAGAACGGGTGGAGAACGGCGTCCACGCACCGCTTGTCCAGGCACGTGTAGCTCGCGCCCCACACCGTCCTCTTCTCCCTCTTGACCTCGAGCGCCAGCAGCGCGTCGCTCAGCGCCTGCTTCTCCTCGCCGAACCAGCGCATGCGGTCCAGCGCGTCCATCAGCGGCGTGTGGTCGTGAAGCGGCGCGTTCTGGAAGCACGCCACCACGCGCTCGTCGTACTCGAACAGACTCAGCAGCACCGTCGACACGAAGCGCGTGTTGGCGGGGTCCTTGTGCAGCGTGAAGAGCACCACGGAGAGCGTGCGCACCGCGTAGTACACGAACTCGAGCAGCGCCTCCTGCTCCTCCGCCGACTGCGCGTGCGTGGCGTAGTGCGACAAGAAGAAGGGGACCATGGAGGCGAGTTGCCCGAGCACGCGGTGCTGGATCAGACACTCGTAGAAGCGGGTGGTGGAGGAGAAGGGGCTGGAGCAGCAGCCGCACACCACGCGCACGCACGCCGCGGCGATCGGGAGGTGGCGCTGGATCTGGTAGGGACTGCTCAGGAGCTGGAGCAGCACCTCGAGCAGGCTGTCCTCCTGCACGCCGCCGTCCTGGAGCACCGCGTCGAGGTCCATCAGGAAGGAGACCACCGAGGCGTTGGAGCCGCTCCTCTGGCAGTCGAGGAGGTCGAGGAGAACCTCCGCGCACTGCGTCGGCGAGGTTGGAGCGAGCAAGTCATTTGAAGTGGAAGAAGCGAGCAAGTCATTTGACGTAGAAGTGAATGACTCACTCATAGACGAAGGGAGTGCATCATTCACGGAGGACGAAGCAATCGCGCTCTTCAAAATCTGCGTGAACGCCTTGCGGATGACCGCCAGCTCCGCGGGGAAGGAGGCGAAGAAGGAGAAGAAGGCGGCGGGCGGGTTCTGGACCGCCAGCTGGCAGAGGATCTGCAGGGCGGTGGCCTGGAGCGCGGGCTGCGACGCGTCGACGAGGTGGAGGAGGAGGTGAACGGTGGGCTGGAGATGCGCCAGCAGCTGCTGGGAGAGCGGCGTGACGAGCTGCTGCCCGCCCGAGAGCGTCCGCTGGATCTGCAGCGACGCGATCACCGACGAGGAGAACTGGAGGAGCACGAGAACCACCTGCATCGCCTGGTCCAGCGCCTTGCTCGTCCAGGACGCGTCGCGCGGTCGGGGACACAGGGAGTGCTGCGGCAGCGGTCGGAGGGGGTAGGGCGAGGAGACGGTGGCGTGGACGGCGAGGACCTTCTCGGTGAGCGGCGAGCCGGAGAGCAGCTCGGCGACGAGGGAGAGGATGCAGGAGGAGTGGACCACCTCGGGAGTGAGCGTGGCGATGCCCCCGTAGAGCGACTGGATGGAGCGCGTCACGATGGACAGCGAGTAGAAGAGCAGACACGCCTTCTCCTCCTCGTCCTCGGCGACGAAGCGCTCGCACTTGAGCAGCACGTCGTGCACCGTGAACGACAGGAAGGCGTACAGCACGTTGCTCGTCAGCGTCACGTCGAGCGGCAGGCGCTGGATCAGCGTGTCCAGCAGCCGCAGGAAGGCGAGCGTGAGCGGGTAGTGGCGGAGCGGCGCCTCCTCCACGTCGAGCGCGCGCTGCAGGCCCGTGTGCACGTGGAGCGAGGAGCACAGCGCGCCGCGCGTGGCGGGCTGGTGGATCACGCAGCCCTGCTCGAACTGCGACCAGACGACGCGGGCGGTGCGGGCGTCCTCGCAGCAGCTGGTCAGGAACTCGCAGAGCACGGCGTGCACGGCGACGGAGAGCGGCGTGGACGCCAGGTTCATGGTCACGGAGATCATGCTGACGGAGGGGTGGTGGAGGATGGCGCGGCGAATGCTCGGGTGGCGGACGAGCGCCGCCAGCAGGCGGAACAGCTCGATGAAGCCCTTCTCGTCCTCCTGCGCCAGCGCGCCCTGCTGCCTCGCCAGCGTGTCCTGCAGCGTCAGCGGGAGCACGACGAGCATCTGCTGGCTGAGGAGCGGCGAGTCCATCTGGTGCAGCAGCTGGTAGATGCAGAGCGCGTTGTCCGGGTGGCAGCTCGCCAGGCACGTGTAGTAGCGGATCATGTCGCTGAACAGACTCGGCAGCGCGGCGAGCTGGTCGAAGCAGTGGTAGCACAGCTGCAGCAGCGCGATCTCGATGGGCGACGTGGCCTGCAGGCGGGGAGCCGGCGCGCACAGCGGGAGCGCCGCGCAGAAGCAGTCGATCAGGCACTCGTACCCGTCGGGCGTGATCGCCGTGGGGGTCTCCGCGTGGGTGACGGGATAGCCCTTGATCAGGTAGAGCTCCACGAAGCTGCCGAGCGCGGACAGCAGGACGGCGACGTACGCGGAGGCATCGGGGAGGAAGGCGAGGTACTGGACGGAGACGTGCAGGGAGCGCAGCGCGTGGCGCGCCAGACACTACAGGTGACTCCGCGACACGAGAGGCACATCGCGCATGACGTCGACGGAGTCGCGCTGAGCGAGCCCGCGCAGACTCACGAGACACAGCGGGAAGAGGAGGTCCGTCGCCTGCTTCTGCTGCATGTCGCGCAGACGCTGGCGCAGCAGCTCCTGGTTCTGGAGGTCTCCCGCGGTGAGGGCGGGCGTGAGCGTGAGCGTGAAGGCGGCGGGGCGGAAGAAGGGGAGGAGGAGCACGCAGTGGAGAAGGCCGAGGAGCGGGAAGAAGGCGGGCAGGTCGGCACGTCGGATGACTTCCATCGTGTGGTGGATGGCGACTGCCTGCTTCTCCGACATCTAGGGGTCAGGGCGAGGGAGCGCGCGGACCTGCACGAGCGAGAAGAGCGTGAAGAGGGAGCGTGCGGCCGCCTGCAGCTCGTCCACCACGCAGAGGAGAGATGGACTACTGTGCTGCTTGGACGCCTGCACGCAGAGCTCGATGTGAGAGAGGACGGAGGGGACGTAGTCACGCTGGAGAAGGGTGCAAAGCGTGGCCTTCAGGTGGCGGAACAAGGAACGGTACTCCTCTTCCCTATCCAGACGACTCAGGAAGATCTACGCCATGACAGAAGACAATCACAGCACACCTCGAAAAGCATGTCGACACACTTGAATCGCTTCGTTCTGTCCTCGAAGAGGAGCAGCAACGCAACGTCAGCAGGATCTTCCGTCGGACACTTGGAAATGCCAATATGTGAATCCTTCATGCACGAGTATGCATAATAGGAGAGAAGCGCCGATTCCGAGTAGCCCGTGTCTCTAGCAAAACTCGAAATCCTCGCCTTCTTCGTCTCGTTGATTTCCAACGCGCTCTCCTCGTTTGCACTACAATCTCAGACGCTACAGAATCGTCCTACGACAGTTTCGGACAGTGAGTCTCGAGATACTTGGGATCGACCAAGAAATCGACACTCGCGTTCACAGATTCAAATATGTCGTTCAACGAGGCAGAATCGTTCTTTATGTAGTATAGCCGCTCGACTTCGGAGCACAGGCGGCTAACTGTGGAACAGTACGCTTGAATATCCCTCGGACCGTTCATCTTGTCGATTCTTCGAGTTGAAGGAATTCGAGGCGCCTTGGTAACGCTGATTGACCTGGTGCACAGTTCGGGGCCATTTGTTCCGAACCGACCGAGTTGTTTAAAAGCGCGTTGTTGTTTACTATTCCGCCGCCTTTCTCGCACTGCGGGTTCCGTTTGACTGAAACGCAGCGCGATGCCCCCACTACCGTATGAAGTCATGTGCAAGGCGAACAAGCTCCTGGCAGATCGACTCAAGGACCAAATCGACCACTACCGGACATCGCAGCGGGAGCGCATGATCATGACGTACCGAAGAGCGCTGAAGTCGGTCAGGGAGTGTGTGGCTCGTTTCCTGTGTCACGTAGATGCACGGTGCCGATTCGGTCGAGGGCGGACGCTCTGAAACTGAACGGAGTCGGGGAGGTTATTGCCGATTTCATCCAGGAGGTTCTCGAAGACAACAATCTTCTGGACGTCACTCCCGGTACTGCCATGCACACTCGTGTGATGTACAGATTCCTGTGAACTGGAGCCCATTCTGATAGAACGTCCTCTGCGCAAGACGGACGTCTCGAACTATGTTCCCCGCAAGGGCGGCGGTGCTGGCTTTTCGGTCGACTCACGTGTAGCCGCCTTCTTCGTCCTCGTGTCCACTGTGATGCTCACCTGTGAAACGGACTCTCCTAACGTCAGCGTCGAGGCCCTCCAGGAGCGTATTCAGACGGTGTGGATACGGGAGGGCCTCCCGTCCCGCAAGCTCAGAGACATCATCAACCTGCTGGTCGCAAAGGAGCTGCTCGTGCTGCTGAACGAGGAGGTGCGCCTGACGACCTCGGGCATCCAGCTGGGCATCATGTACTTGAAGGACGTGCGTCTGGACTACCCCGAGGTGGAGCAGTTTATCGAGCAGGGACAGCTGCAGAAGCTGGAGGACACGCTCTCCGAACCGCTGGCGCCCAAGTCTTCCCAGTCCTCCGACGCCGCCCGTCCTGTCCTCCCGCAGATCCACTGGCCGCTGCCCCCGCCCCCGCCGTCCTTCGTGATGGGGGACTGGAAGGCGATGGACGAGGAGGACCCCAAGCCCATCTCGATTCCGCAGGGAGCGCCGGTGCGCCTCACGGACGAGAGCGAGTGGAAGGTGATGCTGCTGCTGGACAACCGCGAGGTGCGCACGATGGAGGACCGGTCGTTCATGCAGAACCGCCTGTACCAGTCGGGCGTGGAGTGCGAGGTGCGGATCCTGAGTCTGGGCGACATGCAGTGGGTGCTGCACCACACGACGGACGGCGAGGAGATCATGATGAACGTGCTGGTGGAGCGGAAGAACGTGCACGACCTGGCGATGAGCATCTTCGACGGCCGCTTCGACGAGCAGCAGTACCGCCTGAAGCACTGCGGCGTCACCAACGTGATCTACCTGATCGAGGGCACGCTGCGCAGCCAGGACATGATGTCCGCGGACTCCCTCCAAGCGAGCATCATGACGACCATCGTGAACCGCGGCATCTACGTGTACCTCACCACGTCGATCGACGACACCATCGTGTTCCTGAAGGGACTGAACGAGATCATGAAGGTGTCGCTCCACCGCTACTTCGAGACGGGCAGAGAGTCCTGCATCCACCCGCACCGACTGCGCTTCGGCGAGTTCCAGGCGCTGTTTGCGAAGACGAAGGGGACGAAGCTGAAGAGTCTGTGGTGCAAGCAGCTGCGACAGGTGCGTGCGTGTTGGCGGAGTGAGGCGTAGATTCCGCGCTGCTCGGTGGTGAAGACGATGATCATCGCAAAGAAGTACCCTACGCTGGCCTCCTTGCTGCAGGCGTACGCCGATCTCGAAACGGAGAAGGAGAGGGAGGATTTGCTGAAGTCGCTCCGGGACGCGAACAACAAAATCACGATTGGCCCTGCGCTGAGCAAGAGCATATACCACTATCTCTGCGACAAGTAGCCGTTTCTCTGTGATTCCTTTTCTCCTTTTGCATCGCGCAGGATCCGTCCTACGTCTCGTTTTTTGGTCATTGGCGCTGTTTGCTGGAAATGCGAGTGCGTAATGAAAAGAATCCGAATGGTGATGGGGGTTCGGAATTCCCTGGAGAGAGTCCGAGGGAGGAAAGGAGACCCCCTGGATTCCTATTCTTGGTCTCTCAGGATTTGTCCAACGTTTATCGGTAACATCAGTTATGGCTCCTCCTGCTCCCGCTGGTCCCGCTACTATTAGTACGTATTTCTCAATCTTCCTTTTGCTGGATGTGGTTATTGCAGCGCTCTCACGCGCCTTTAGTTTATCTCCGTGCTGTTGGTGGTGAAAGTGCTTCTCCCGCTACTCTTGCCCCCAAGGTTGGTCCTCTTGGTATGGTACTCGCGCATTTCGACGCCGTTTACGAATTAGGCTCCCAAGAAGGTCGGTGACGACATCCAGAAGGCCACTATGGATTGGAAGGGTCTGAAGATCACTGTCAAGCTCACTGTCGTGAACCGTCAGGCTACTGTAATGTGTGAGGGTGCTTTCGTCATGAAATAGGTGGAGGTCGTTCCTAGCGCTTCTTCCCTCATCATCCGTGAGCTCAATGAGCCCCCCAGAGACAGAAAGAAGGACAAGAACAGTATTCGTTTCCACTAGTGGATTACGCATAGTCAAGCACAGCGGCAACCTCACTCTCGATCAGGTGATCAAGATCGCCAAGATCCTCCGTGAGCGCTCCTATGCCAACAAGCTCGCTGGAACTGTGAAGGAAGTGCTCGGTACTTGCCAGTAGGTGCATTTCTATCTATTGAGCGCTAGCTCTGTCGGCTGCACTGTGAATGGTGCTCATCCCACTGCCATCATGGAGCAGATCGATAACGGCGAGATTGAAGTTCCTGAGGAATAAGCAATGCATTTTATGAACGATTTGGGCAAAGTGGCGTGTTTGTTGCACATTTCCCTCCCTTTCGCTCTCCGTCACAATGAAGCTGTTCGTATCACTCGCTGCCTTTCCTGTTGCGTAGGTAATCGATTCCTCCAGCGAGAAGCCCCAGAGCGAATTGGTAAGGCGATTCCTTGCGATCGTGTCGAAAGCGCTGCTGTCCTATGGTCATGTCGAGTGCGGTGTGTCAGACGTAGTGTATTCCCTGTTCTGCATTCAAGACGTGAATGATCGCTCGATCGCCCTCATTCAGACCAATTGGAATGGGTAGAGCTTTCTGTGCGGATATAGTGTAGGTCTAACGTGGAACTGAGGAAGACGGTTCTCTCAAAAGCAACACTGCCGGTGATCACTGCCGCTATCGAGAAGCTGTGCCAGAAGAACCCCTCTCCGATCGCCACAACGACGCCCAGTCTGGAGTCTGCCGTTTCCTCCCTCTTTCTCTACGAAAAGCCCGAATCCGCCGACGTGTTCTACCTCTGTCTGTCGCCCGTGTATCGCGACGGTCTGCAAGCCATCGCCACGAGGAGCGATATCGCGAGCACGTGCAGTCTGTTCTTCCACGATCGCTTTGACGCCTCCACTCTTCCCACAAGGGAGGGTCCCTCCAATACGGTGATTCACGCAATGCGCCTAAGTGAGCTGGAACTCGAGCGAGAGTGTGCACACGGACCCTCTATAACGCGTAGAGTTCACACCTGGCTTCGTCTCTCCTACCAGTCCCACAGTATCGCTCTCCAATTGCCCACCCTCTTTGAGCAGGTGGGTGCAGGGGAAGTAACTCCGCGTTCCACGCTCACCAGTAGATTTCCTTCACGATCACGCCCTACTATATGATGGAACGACCCTTTCTTCCCATCACCAGCTCGTTCCTCTTTCACAGAGGCATGGAACGACTTCTGCTGCTGTCCATCGTCCAGCAGTCCACAATCGAGCTCGGACTCCTTCTCCCCATCTGGCATTGCAGCAAGCCCAGTCACGCCCAACACTGGGCGTCGCTCCTCCGCTTTCTGTCCTCCACCTCGACATGCGCCGTCCTTCAAGGGTTCAATGAGAGTGAAAACGGGGTGCCAACTTCATTCGTAGAAGTGGGGCTGAAGGAATGTTACGTGCTCCTTCCCGCCAAACGGAATACGAGTATCGGGCTGCTCTGTCGATACGCCTCGCATGAGCAGCTCCTTCCCCCGTTGACCACGGAAGAGGCATTGACAAGTGCTGGCGACATCAAATTTGACTTGTTTGCGCGCCTTCAGCGAGTCACGCCTAGACTGCTCCACCAAGTGCGAAACGACCACTACAGTCCCATGGACAACGACTCGGGGTTCATCGAGCAGATGGAACGCAAGATTAAGGCGCTTTGAAAAGGACTGTTTTTTGGAGGAAATGTGGAATTCCAGGGAGGCGGGTGTTCATTCAAAAGCAATGGATTCCCGGATGGAGGAGCAAGAACGACTTCATCAAGAGAAGAAGAAGAACTACACCCACGTCATGAGGGCGAAACTGTTCGGCGTCATCGCTATCAATACGCTCGAAGGAATAACGAGCGAGATCGATAGCATGCTCCCCTACGAGCTGGAGAAGGGTAGCGTGGCTCTCGTTCGTGCTGATAGGGTAGACAACATAGATGCTCTCTCTGACCAATATCGGAAGTACCGGAATGGAATTCTGTACCCGACGAGTTACGGGGACCACATGGATCGCGCAATCAAGAGTCTGGGAAAGGATCTCGGCATTGCTGTTTCTGTGGACCTTACAAATACACAGGCGATTAAAGTGAGAAACGAGGTGTGGGTTTCATTGCGCAGAAAGTGTTGACAAAGCTTATCCGGACAACACCCGACGAGCAGCGCTCGGAAGTGGCGGACTGGTTGTCGTTGCCGAACGAGACGATCATGAAGTCGGAGCGGTTTGAGTCGCTCATCAACAAATGCTGCCTTCACTACTACAAGAAGAGCTCGAGCGAGATCAGCGACGACAACCTGTCGTTCGTTCGCCGGTCCGCCAACGAGCTGCTGCGAAACAAGGCGTCGAAGGAGGCGATGAAGAAGCGTCTGCTGTCGAACGACTACCGCTACGAGGAGGACCTGGACGACGTCGACGTCAACCAGAATCTGTACGCGATGAACGTGGGCATGGGTGTGCGCGATCATCAGTAGAATATGAGCGAAGCGCAAATGATGATGGTGGACGCCTCCGTGATGAACCCGTCCGCCGGCGTCGCGATGACGAACATGGGCGACATGGGCAGTCTGGCGCAGATCAACCCGATGAGCAACCTGATCAACATGGGCGCGATGAACGCGATTCCGCTCTCCTCGTACGACGGGATGACGTCGATACAGCACATGGGCACGATCCAGCAGACGAACCACAACACCATCATCACGCCGCACTCGGTCGAGCAGCAGGGGAACGCCAGCGTCAGCATTCCGATTCCGATTACGAGCATGAACGTGAGCGTGAACATGAACACGATTCCCCCGATAAACCTCACGGCGATTCCCGCGATGTCTATGAATTCGCTCCAGCTCCCCGTGGGAATGAACACAATGCAGCAAATGAACATGAATGTGATGGACACCCAACGAAACTGATTCTATGTGAAATAGCAAATGGTCCTTGTTTGGTTGAATACACAGAGCACGCATCCTAACGCTTTGAGGGCGGAACGCCGGCATTCGCGTATAGCCGCTTCTCGCGTCCACCATCAGGTGCACTGGCATGATAGAAGGGAGGAGTCCTCGGATCCACTCCGCTCTGACTCAACGTTTCCATCATCCCGTTGATCATCGACAGGCTCAGCGAGGCGGCCCCGGCGATGTTCTGCAGCCGTCCGATGACGTTATTCCCGTGGAACATGGCACGCATCGCCTGCGCGTCCAGGATGATGTCCTTCTGAATGGTGTCCAGCCGCGCCAACCCCTCTCCTACCGACCCAGCGCACCCGCGCGCTTGCCTGCTCTCCACCTGCGCCTTCTGCAGCTCCGCCTGCGTCTGTGCGAGCTGCTGACCCAGCTCCCGACATGTCTTCACCAGTGTCTCCTTCTCCGCCAGCTCGCTCTTCAGACTGTACACCTCCGCCTCCAGTCGCTCCTTCTCCTCCTGCAGAGTCTGAGCGATCACCCGCTGCGCCTCGCTCTTCTTCTCCAGCTCGTGCAGCGCCTTCGTCGAGTCCCCGCTCCTCTTCCTCGCCTCCTCGCGCATCGCGGCGATCTGGTCGTAGAACCCCTTCAGCGGCGTGAACGGCTTTCCTACGCCTCACGCGCACGCTCTCCACTCACCGTTCACCACCACGTACACGGGAATGGCTTGCGCTCGCAGCGCCTCCGCCAGCTCGCGGTACTGCGCCTCGGACAGCGAGCAGTCTGCGCGTTGAGAGGCAGCACAGAACCTACAGTCGATCTCGAGGAGGTGGAAGAAGGCGTAGTCGAACTCGGTGAGTGCGTGAAAGAACGACGCGGTGCCCAGGGAGTGCAGAATCGACCCTATCGGTGAGGGTGTCTCGACGAGGGTACAGGAGAAGGCGAGGGAGTGGACGTCCGTGATGGTGGATGACTGGGACGGAAGCAGCCCGTTGACGTGAAGATCGATTCCGGTGATCTTGTCTGTGATGGTGATTTTGGTAACGTGGTATTTCGTGAGCCGTTTTAGAATGACCGGGAGCGACGACAGGCTCTTTACTGTGTCTACGGGTGATGCATCAACGGGGAGCCAACATGAAAAGACGATATCACGCAGGAAGGATGGATGAGACTCCCTTAACCGTTCAATCGCGTCGGAGGATCGGAGCAGCCCAGGGATGTGGATGTTCTTCAATTGCATGTCTTGAGTGTGCTCGAAGTCGTACTTTGCATCAGAGAGACAGACGAGACGTACGCAGAAAAATGGGATCGAATCGTGGTCGCGCAAGCCCTGAGAAGACAGAGAGAGGTCGGG
>JANPWJ010000805.1:16180-29019 GCA_027406325.1 Blastocystis sp. subtype 2
GTCGTTTAGCAGGACTTGTCAAAAGCGCCCTTCTTTGGATAGAAAACCGCTATTCCCATAATCCGGGGGATTCCAGACGGCATATGATTTGTGTCCTTCTGCTCACTTTTTGTTTTGTTGCAGATGAGTATTGAGCTCACGGATATTGATCCGGATAAGGGTACGGACTCGCAGCAGATACCGTTTGCTCCTTTTCTCGCGGCTCATGAATAGGGTTGTCGATGAGGCGACGCAAGAGATGGGCGTTGATCAGGGACTTCCCCGTATTATTTCCATGTATTCCCTTCTGCCGTTCTTCATCGTAGAGGAGGTCATTCCTTCAGCTCCTTCTATTCGAACGGAGTTCCTGCGAAGACGTTTTCTGTGACCGTAGTCTATCGTTTGTCATGAGTAGAACAAGAAAAACCAAATCCGTTATGACAATGAGGGAACCATCCTCGATTACTCCAAGAACGTTGCTGTAGATGTTAGAGCGCGTGGTGACGAGTAGCATATGTTTCTGCTGAGCAAAACGGAAAGCATCATCAACCAAAACATCACGGACTTGATTCAGCCCTCCTACTTGGAGTCCGTCGGTAGAGACGCGATTTTCAAGTATTTCGGCATTACCGAGGAGAAGGGGGAAAGGGAGGCGAAGGACATCGACCACATCATGGTCGTCCGCGAGAACGGCGACACGTGCGAGATCAAGGTGACCGTCCTCACCATGAAGAACGGCGTGTACACCGCCAAGCTGCATGACGCGAGCTCCGATGCTGCGTCGGACATGTCCTCGGACACGGAGGGCTACCAGCGCACCGTTTCGTCCATCGGGTCCTCCTACGCCAGCACCTTCTACCCGACGAGCATCCGCGGCAGCTTCTTCGGCGGCCTGGAGGTGGACATGAACGAGATCGACACGGACAACGAGTGGGTGGGCGTGGGCCACTACTCGGCGGGCATGGAGGAGAGCTACCAGGACGGCGGCAAGGCGACGGTGTCGGCCATCTCGCTTACAATATCCTTTGTCGCCGCGTGGCGGGAACTTAACGTTAAGCTTATAACGCGCTGCTTACAGGCCTGAAGGAGGGCGTGGTGCTGCTCGACGCGGAGGCGGACACGCTCGTCGACGTGGTGAACCTGGTGCTGGACGAGGCGGAGATCAAGCACCTCACCACGCCCGTCCAGCGCGACGCCATCGTGCGCGTCTTCAGCAAGGAGGACTCCAGCGCCGCCGCGCGCGCCTCCAACTCCGCCAAGGAGAGCTGTCGCGTGTACTGCGCGTCGCTGACCTTCCTGAAGGACCCGCTGGTGGCCATGGTGCGGCTGAAGAACCCGATCGTGGTGGAGGCGACGGGTCAAGAGATCCGCTACTACCTCTTCGTGCTGGGCAACGAGGCGACGCCGCGCGACGAGTAGCGGTTGGTTGAGTGCGTGAGGGATAGACTGCACGAGATCGGCCGCTCCTTCTCGCTGATGATGTCGCAGAACTGGTTCAGCAACGCGGCGCGCAAGATCAACTCGTCCTCGCTCTTCTTCAAGCTGATGGACCACTTCATGGCGCGCTGCATGATGCTCCCGCCGCCCGACCCGCTCTCCCTCGCGCCCTTCCAGCTGCAGTCCCAGAGCACCAAGGTGTCGCCGGGCTGCTGGAAGAGGCCGAGCGAGAAGAAGGTGGTGATGATGATCCCCAGCGCCACCTACCAGCGCGCCACGCACCAGCTGCACCACCGCGAGCGCGTCATCCAGGAGCATGACGCCGAGCTGATGACCTCCACGCTGACCAAAGAGCCCACTGTGGAGGAGCTGGAGAGCAAGCCCACGCCCTTCGCCAGCCACCTCACGCTGCGCGACAAAATCGTGGGCGTCGTGACGGCGGTGGTGTGCGTCGCCGTGATGCTCCTCCTCAACCTCCGCGACTTCGCCCCTCGTGTACGGATTCCCGCGGGAGCTGACGTCTAGGACGACGGCCTGCACGTGACGCCGATGCTGGGCTACTCGATGGAGATCCCGGGCGGCTTCAAGGCGATCATCCAGAACGAGGTGGTGAACTACGCGTAGCGACACTCGTGAAGAGTGAGGTGTAGACTGCCCGCCACGCCGCGCGGCATCTACGAGTTCAGACTGTCGGTCCAGCGCTCGGAGGAGCGAGCCGCGCTGTTCTACGAGCTGTTCGAGAACCGCACCGACGGCGCGTTGAAGAGTTACGGCGACCCGGTGACGGTGGTGGCGTCGCCGACGGAGGAGACGGAGCTGCTGCGCGAGGTGGACATCAAGGACGAGATCGAGGCGACCAGCGCGCTGTTCGTGCGCGTGACGACCAACTCCACGCACTCGCTGGGCTTCGTGATGCACGTGGAGGCGCTGCACCCGATCGGTCGCTACCGCATCCTGCTGGGCTCGCTGCTGCTCGTGTTCGTGTACGGGCTCCTCCTGTTGGAGGTGATCAACCGGTCGATCGTGGCCTTCATCGGCGCGTTCCTGGCGCTGCTGCTGTACTCGCTCATCTTCGAGGCGCCCGAGCTCTCCACGGTGGTGGGCTGGATGGACGAGTCGACGCTGTGCCTGCTGTTCGGCATGATGATCATGATCCAGCTGCTCTCCACCACGGGCTTCTTCGAGTTCATGGCGATCCGCATGTTCATCCTCTCCAAGGGCAACGCGCTGGCGCTCAACTTCGCGCTGTGCATGCTCACGACGGTGTGCTCCGCCTTCCTCGACAACGTCACCACGATGTTGCTGATCGCGCCCGTCACCATCGAGGTGTGCGGCATCATGAAGATGAGTCCGATTCCCTTCCTGCTGCCGGAGGTCGTGTTCAGCAATATTGGGGGCACCGCAACGCAGATCGGCGACCCGCCAAACATCATCATCGGGAACATGCTGTCCGACTACCTGGGCTTCATCGACTTCATCAAGCACTGCACGCCCAACGTGCTGCTGTGCATCGTCTTCGTGTACCCCGTGGTGATCCTCTTCTTCCGCGACGAGTTCAAGAAGGCGAACTGCCAGGTGGACAAGTCGCTCGTGGAGAAGTACCAGATCAAGAACAAGCCGCTGTTGCTGAAGTGCGGCACGATCCTCGTGGCGGTCATCATCATGTTCTTCCTCCACCCCGTGCACCACATCAACACCTCCTACATCGCCATCGCGGGAGCCTTCGCCTGTCTGCTGCTCGGCACCAACGACGACCTCCACACCACCTTCGAGCTGCTCGAGTGGGAGACACTGGTGTTCTTCGCGGGACTGTTCATCATGATCGAGTGCATCAACGAGCTGGGCGTGATCCGCGCCATCGGTAATGGCGTGTCCTCGCTGATCGAGCACGCGCCGATGAAGTGGAGGTCGCTGATCGCGCACATGCTGATCCTGTGGGTGTCGGGCATCGTCAGCTCCGTGCTGGACAACATCGCCTTCATCGCCACCATGATCCCCGTCATTCAGATTCTCGCTGCAAATGAAACCTTGCGTATGAGCTGTGGCGGCGTGTCATCCCTAGATTTGGACATCTGCGACCTCGCCTGGACGCTCGCCTTCGGCGCCTGCTTCGGTGGAAACGGCACGCTGGTGGGCGCCGGAGCCAACTTGGTGACGGCGGGTATCAGCACGTCGAAGGGGTATCCGATTACCTTCCGCTCGTTCTTCAAGTTCGGAGCCACGTGCACGCTGGTCACTCTCGTTGTTAGTACATTCTATGTGATTGTCCGTTATGTCAACTTCTAATGGGTTCTGTTTGTTCTAGATTGTTTCACAGTGTTCCAGATTGGTTTATAACGCTCCAGATTGTTCCATGACATTCCAGATTGTCTCATAACGTTCCAGATTGCTTCATAACACTCCAGCGCTCTCCAACAAACACGACTACTGCACAATCTCAATTCCCTCCTTCCCTGCCTTTCTGCGCTCTACGCCTGAGGAATAGCACGCTCCCATACTCCCATGTTCCAACGCTCTGTGTACATTGCGGTATACCACATCCGCCGCCTTCTCCGGCGTCAGACCCATCGTTCTCGCAATCGCCACGTAGGCGTTCGGGTTTCTGAGTTCCAGAGGATCTCGAGGGTTCCTACACAACAAAACACGCCACCACGCATACGAAGCAAGAAGGATGTTGTTTCCGCGCGAGTAGAAAACGAGGGACCGGCACGCACTAAACAGCAGCCGTCGGTAGTACCGGTCTAGTGGTCACGAGATATGGCCGCGCGAACCTCGGAATGTGCATCCCAGCGAGAACTCAAACATAATGCCTCGCTCGAGTGCCCTGCTGATATTGTCCTTTGTCGGGCGGACGGATTGGGCGTCGTCGATAGGCATTTCGATGATGTCGATGAAGTCCTGGCCGTGAGTCACAGACACGATAGCGTACACTCGAGCATGCCTCCTCGAAGAGATTCTGCGTGCGCGGACGGAATGACACCAGGTCATACCCGCTCAGAATGGAAGATTTCTATTCGTCACTCGATTCTCTCGCGATCCACAAATGACAGAAACTCGGATCTCTTCTCCACGGAGAAGGAGAAGCGTGTGTATGTTTTGAACTCGTTTGAATGCTTGATGGACGGAGAGGAATATAGTGCAGTTTGCTGGATAGGCAGAAGACCCGCTATTGGCTTCATTGGCGAACAACGCTAATCGTCACGCGAAAACAGGAAGTGGACGTCGTTCTCTTCGAGCTCTCTGTCCTTAACCTCGGTGACGAATACGGCGCCCCCATATCCCACTACGCATGACGCGTTGAAACAGGAACCTCACGAGAAGACAGTTGTTTCACCATCTCCAAAACGTACTCGTCGTCCTTACTCTCTTCCGTGAGCGATATGTACGGCTCGATGAACATTCTTCTGACCCGTGTGAGCAACAAACAGACGGGATAGAATTGCGTGTAAACGGAAAATGAGTAATGTATAACTAAACTTACAGCTTCTTCTCGTCAAAAGCCTCCTTCATCTCGGGTTCCTCCATGATTTCTGCCACACTTCCCTCCTCCTCTGTTTCGCTCAGCTTCGTCACAAGCTCGCCATCGCGGATCACGTAGTAGTCGTACACGGGAACCTGGCTGCGCTTATGGAAGGAAAGCGTGTCGATGACCATTCTCTCCTCCACCCGCTTCGCCTTCAGAGAGACGAGGTAGTCGCCGTTGTCACCTCGGATAATGAACGTGATGCTGCAGCTGTCCTTCTTCACCACACCACGAGCCAAACTAATGCTTCGGATGGAGGAACCGAGAACTTCCTTCACCAATGCGCTACGATTCAAAATGGCCAACGCGTCCTGGAAGATGGGGCTCTTCTATGCGTGATACACAACGACAATGGCAAACCTTCAACGAAGAGGAGTAATAATAGATCCCTCCGCCGATAGCAACCGACGCCACGGCACCGATAATGTAGGTGCTCGCGTTTGAGCTGCTATCTGCGACCGTAGCAAAACGACGGGAAACAGCGGGAAACACAAGGCCCGCCCCATACTCCGCAGCGATGCGCACATGGTTCGATCCTCTCTTGCCCAAGGCCAGACTCGAAAACGCCCTTCGCGTAAAAGAGGACTTTCGCAGCAAGAAGCCGACATTCTTCACTGGGAAAACGCAGTATCTCAACAACTTTTGGTAGACGACTGGATTCATCAGAAAGATAATGAGAAAAACAACACCAATTGCTTTGACCAATGGGTGGGAGTTTCATCATCACATCCCTAGTTCGTTTTTCGGATCCTTCGTCGCGCGCTCCGCAATCCTCGCCCTCTCGGCAAAAATAAAGAAGAGAGAAAACCGAGGTGAAGGGTACGAGGACAATAAGAAGTGCCCCCTCTGGGAATCGAACCCAGGACCTTCCGCTTACAAGGCGGGTGCTCTACCAACTGAGCTAAAAAGGCTCACAAATCGAAAAACGGGGCTTCCATATCAGTCGCATTTCGCTCCCAACAAACACAAGAATTCCTTACTCCCTGAAGAGAGGAGTCACTCCCTCGGGAACCATCGGCGCGAACTCCTTGTCTACCACATTCACACACTTGTTGTTCCAGTCTCGGTAATCGCAGAACCTACGCGTCACAGCCCCCACGCACACCCCGACCCGTTGTAGTGGAGCCACTCGATCAGTCCGCCGTTGACGTTGTACGCCTTGATGCCCTGCTTCAGCGCTTCTTCCACGGCAGCGGCTGAACGCTCGCCGATGCGCGAATAGAAGAAGGCGCGGATGGGGAGACCTCTCCACTCCGTGTGGGAGTAGTAGTCTTCCTAATCCTCACAAAACACAGACACCACAACCAGTGTGTAGGAGCCACTGATATGGCACTCGTCGTACTCCTCCTGGCTTCGGCAGTCCACAACGTGGATGAGCTCATTGCTCCGAGTGAAGATCATGTGGAACTCGTCCATGTCCATCTGCTGGTCCTTCTGGAACTTGGCGCGAATGGGCTTCAGCTTTTCGTCGATGATGCTAAAGGTCTTTTCCTTGGTGTATCTACGTCATTACGAGGAACTACAGAGTACGGACCTCTCCATAATGACTCGAACGGGTGTTTTGAGGATTCTTCTTTGATTCTCAGTCTTCTTGTGATTCCTTTTCTCTATCTCTCTGGAGCATTTCGCACCTAGAGTGGAACAGGGCTGTGCAGGGAAATAAGACATGTGGCTTTCCTCCAGTGAAGCAGGATGCGCTTAGTCCATCCCATGATTAT
Organism: Blastocystis sp. subtype 2; assembly: GCA_027406325.1. NCBI lineage: Eukaryota > Bigyra > Opalinata > Blastocystidae > Blastocystis > Blastocystis sp. subtype 2. Next base: position 22,838 of record JANPWJ010000805.1, read on the forward strand.
GGATCAGTACCGCGTTGTGCGTGCGTTGGGAAGTGGATCGAGTGGATCGATTCAGCTGGTGAGAGAGAAATCGACGAACGAGTTGTTTGCTGTGAAGAAGACGCATCTCACGTATTTCCGGGACATTTCCAAATCCACGGATGACATCTACAAGGTGGCCATGAGAGAGGTGGGCATGGTCGCACGCTCTGATCCGTAGGGTTCCTTGCTTATGAAACTGGACCACGAGAATGTGATCAAGTGCAAGCGGTGTTTCATCGAAAACAACGACCTCTACACGGTGTTGGAGTACGCGCGTTGCGGGGATCTGAGAAGCTTCATTGCGTTCTTCTGCAATCGGTCGAGTCTCATTCCCGAGTGCGTGATCCGCATTCTGCTGCTGGAGAGTCTCCGCGGTTTGCAGTATATCCACTCGCAAGGCATCATTCATCGCGATATCAAGCCGCAGAACATCCTCCTTGCAGAGAAGGGTGTCGTCAAGATCTGTGACTTCGGGATTGCGAGAGAGCGCTCCGCCGCATCTGCTCCACAGACATGCGCCGGTACCTTCCAGTACATGGCTCCCGAGGTGGTGAATGGAGAGGAATACGATGAGAGTGCTGACGTGTGGTCTTTGGGCTGCGTGTTCTACGAGCTGTGCTGGAGAAGGCCTCTCGTTACCAGCAATCCATACTCCGAGATATCGACCTCCGTCGATGCTGTTGACACGTCCCATCTCTCGTTCCCCGCTATCTACTCCTCCCAGCTGTGCTCGATCCTGTCATCGATGTTGCAAAGGGAACGAGCAAAGCGCAGTTCTGTTGAGCGCATTCTTTCAACCCTTGGAGATATGAACTGCGAAAGCGGAATTCGGTTATTGCAGAGTTATGCGGAGCAATGGTTCTTTGAGACACAGTTGAAGACAGCCATCCCGAAGCCATTCGCGTGTAGGAGAGCAGATGCGGGGAAAGTGGCGTGCAAGCTGCAGTACAACGCAGAGTACATGCACAGGAACATGGAGGCTCTGACGCGGGTGTACAATGCGGTAGTAACAAACAGCACTAAAGAATGGGTTGTTTCTTACATAAACGACAAAGAATACAATACAGCGAACAAAAGGGCAAAGGACACAACCAATATTACACTTTCACCTCCTCTCCAGACATCTTCACCTGAGTCTCCAGCATTGGAGCCTTCATTTGAGTTTCCAGCATTGGAGCCTTCATTTGAGCCTCCAGTGCTGGAACCTTCACGTTCGTCTCCAGCGTCGAAACCCTCGCCGGAGCCTCCGCTGACTTCTTCACGCCACTGTCCTCGCTGGGCAGCGGTACGCCCTCATACCGAATGAATAAATGATATCGCACACGCACGTCCTCAAAGGTGTGGTGCTTCCAGCTCTATCCGTCAACTCCCCCACACTCCCCCACCTTTTCAAACGCCTGGTTCCACGCCACAAGCTCCTTCTCCTGCGACCTCCGGATCGTCACGCCGTCGCGCGACACGAACACGAAGGGCCGTCCGTGCGTCACATCGCCGAAGTGCTTCTCGATCGTCTTCCGCACGAACTCCAGCTTGTCGCTCCGCGGGTCCACCGCCACCACGCCGAACGGCTCCGGCACTCCCACGAAGTGAAGGAGCACGCTGCTGTCACGCACAGCCCCTCGGATATGGCGCGACACGCGGGTCGGCACCGCCTGAGCGACCGTCGCATCCGCGGGCGCTATCGGCACGAAGCCCGTCAGATCGACCGAGCTGCTGGGAACGCGCGGAGCGCTCGCCACCTCCGCGCGTCGCACGGTGGACGGAGACAGCTGATTGCCTACCGGGCTACAGCTGTTCGACTCGGAGCGCAGCTCGGTTTGGAGCGCGTTCTCCTCCGCCGGGCTGGCGAGCGGGGGCAGCGCCGTCACCACGGAGTGCATGTCGTCGCCGCTGCTGAGCGGGAGAAGTGGACTCGCGCCCAGGCGGTCGGCGTTGGACTGAGACGACAGCGACTTGGCGGAGGAGTCGGCGGGAGGCGCGAGACGAGAATTCGGAAGAACGGGAGAAGACTTGAGAGCGGAGACGGATTGAGGGGCCGATGTGGAAAAGGGTTCGATTGCCCCCGAGTGGAGTACAATGGACGGGTTGGTCGGAGAGGAAAGAGAAAACTGGGAATAACCCGGCTGCGCGGGGAAGCTATAGGGTTACATCCACGATGAACAGAAAACTCCACGCTCTGGTGTCTCCATGCGCGCGCATCCCTGGCTACAAAGCTGGACTGACGGATTGGAGTCGTTTGAAGAGGAATTCCGGAAACGCCCCTGTTTTGGAGGTTGACCGGATCCATCGCTTGCTGAAAGGACTGCGGCTTTCCGTAGTAATAGCCCGTGCGCGACATATCACGAGGATACGGCTGAATGGCCTGCACAAACCCGATGTTGTCTTCTGATTTCGCCACAGAGCGCCTCCTCTTCCTCCCCGATCCTCGCGTTACAGACGACTGCGACTGTTTCCGTTTCAGCTGCGGCTTGCTCTTTATGGGAACCGGCGCTGGAGCATTGTTATTTTCGCTCTTTACAAGCAGGGGAGTAGGAGTATTGTTTATGAACGTGGGCATGTCTTGTAGATCATTCGATAGGCCTCCACAAAAGGATCCGCCGATCGGATTCATCCCGTTTAACGCTTGCGTTGTGGTCTCGTCCTTCGGAGCACTGAACAATGGGACGAGGGTGTCTTCAATCCCCAAGCCTCCATCCGTTGGAAACAGGGTAATGTCGTCTCCATATTCCATATGATTTGCTACGCGTGAGCCAACTAACACCGCTCCAACTCCCGAAGAGAATAGGCTGACTGTTTGTGTCAGCAGCACCGCCGCTCATTCTCGATAGGATTACGCAAGGCGAGAGTAAATACAAAAGAGAAATGAACAATGACACTCCATGTCACGGTTATTTTATTCTTTTCGCGGGAGACAATTGAGTCTTCAAGAAACAGTAATCACACACTATCTTATGGATCGCTTGTGCACGAAAGACACGGCAGCCACTCCGAGCACGGTAAGGGAAAAGGGAATTAGCCACCGCTTGAGGGATTGTCCATAGGTGTTGAACTTCGACAAGAAGTCGTCGAATCTGCGCGTGAAATCGCCAGAAAAGCCCTACGCAATTCCCTTTTCGCGCTCCACCGGACTGATCTGGATGGTGGAGGAATACAGCGAATTGTTCCCGCCGTCAAACAGAGAGTACCTACACGTCATCCGCCCATCCCAGACCAACGAGATGTCCTCCAGCGAGAACACGGTGTTCCCTCCCACGACGCACTCCGTGTCGATGTACGGTTCAGAGTCCTGAAGAAGAGAGGTAGAAAACGACAGACAGAGGTAATTGTCCAGTGCGGAGAATCCGTTCTAGCCATTATGCAATTCATCGTAGACACACGATGGTGCTCCGGAATAGGAGAATGCTCTCTCTCACATAGGCAACGCAATTCGAGTGAAACTGGCAGTAGCGCACCTCAGCGAGTGTCACTCCGTCCCTGCAGTCGTAGATGCAATTCTCGTTGATTCGCACGGTCATCACTCTCTGGCAAAGAATCCCCAGAGAATGGCAGGCATGAATCTGGCATCGTATGCACTGAAACCCTGCACTGTCCAGTGCCGAAATGGCCGTGTCGCAGTACTTCAGCGAGGAATCCACAACAGAGAGATCAACGCTCTTTCCATGAATACCCTCCTTGCATCGCTCGATTCTGCATCCTTTCACCACTCCGAACAAAGATCTGTCGTTGCTGTCCACCACGATTCCCATCTCCTTACATCGCTCAATCACACAGTTCTCGAGAATGAAATCGCCCTGCATCAACGCTCCGATTCGTCCATTGGTCACGGTGACCGAATCCAGTCGAGCGCGCTCCGTCCTGCTTTCAAACACGATTCCCGCCAGCGACCCGCTTGCAGATCGAATGGTGCATTGCCTCATCGTCAGCTTCCCTTCACGGACAGAGATGCACTCGTTCATGCACTTCAGGAACTCCCCGTTGCAAATGCGGCAATCACCGCTTGTGGTGACGCAGTGAGAGAATCCAACGAAGGCTGCGTTTTGCATGCTACGCGTTACGGGTCAGGGAAGGGATCGACCTAACGCGGCACTTCTCTCCAGCCAGGAATGACAGCGTGGGATGGGTATCGACGGTGAAGATGCAATCGTGTACGGAGATGGTTGCGTTGTGCGCGCTAATTATCGAATACTCATCACTCCAGCCCTCATTCACGGGAGTAAAGTGCACGGGCAGTCCCACGAAATGCACCGTCGCTATCCTATCACAGAATGAAAGAAATCAAACCGTTTTCCACTTCGAAAAGACTCTTCTGTGTAGTATCGATGCTCCACATCCAGCTGTGCTCCCTTTCCTTTGTGGTAATGAATACTGTTTTGTTTGCTATATGCACCGGCTCGGTGAGAGGATCCTAATGGTCACGGAGCAACACCACGGTTACAAGAAGACAGATCACAGCGCCGTCCTTGCAGTGGTCGAGCGCACTCTGCAGAGAGCGGTACATCCACTCATTCTCATGTGCGACGGAATGGGAGACTCCGATGGCGCTGCCAGTCATTCTCACGCACAGTCCGTACTTCAGTTTCGACGCTTCCATCCACGACTTGCTCACATAGCGGGACTCGCGCACCACATCCCTCTGGGGAAGGAAGGAAAAGATCCCCAGCAGAATGTCGCGGTTTTCGATGTCGGCGAAGCTCATTCCTCACTCGCAATGCGATCTCCCTTTCTGCTCTCATATGCCATAAGGAGGGATCGAAGACAGGCGCCTCAATAGCTCAGTTGGTAGAGCATCCGCTTCGTAAGCGGCAGGTCGTGTGTTCGAATCCCACTTGGGGCTTTCCTTTTTGTCTGTTCCATTTGATTCTCGCTGTCGATTACGGCACTTCCATCTTTTCTCTTCGATGGCAGTGGATGGGTGGGTGGCATATGTACGGTGAGTTTGGAAGCAGATCGAGCGCCTCAATAGCTCAGTTGGTAGAGCATCCGCTTCGTAAGCGGCAGGTCGTGTGTTCGAATCCCACTTGGGGCTTCTCTTTTGTCTCATTCTGTTTCTCCCCTCACTCTTTTTGTCTCTTTTTCGTGTTGACGGGTGATGCATAGACTGCGGTCTGGGACGCCTTCACGAATGCAGGAGTCGCCTCGGAAATCGGAAGGAAGTCGGACGAGCCGGACGTACATGTTCGACAGTCCCCGTCAGTTTAACTTGAGTCACGATGTGGCCATCGACGAGGAAATCACTCGATTTAGGAGCTATGCTGCGACTGTTTTCGTTTTCATATGTCGGTTAAGTGTAGGAAGAGGAGCGAATCATGGTTGGTGTGATTGAACGCATTCTCGACTGTACTCTATCTGGCGACCTGATTCATGACTTGGAGGACGGCGTTGTATTTCATTTTGAATTGGCGTCACGAATAGATTCTCTGCAGACTCTTCAAGAGACTCGTTCCCGACAGGGAGATTCGGGACCCAACCGTGTCGGATCGTAGTCGTCTAGGGTTCGATTGAGGTGCAGACCTGTCCTTCTTCCAGAAGCGCGACAACATTTCCATCTTCACAAACGCCTGTCGTTCGATCAACATTCCGGATGTGCTTCTCATTACGCACTCGTACTTCGACTCGAAGAACAAGGACTTGCTGCTGTCTGGGCTATTCACATTCATCATCTGGATTCTCAATTTGCATGTCGGATTATATTTCGGTGATGAATAGAGGCGTTCCGGAGCCCAGTTGTCGCATGTCCATCGACAATCTGTTTAATGAAGCCAAGGAGCACGGCGTTGAGAATTGTATTACAATGCTGTGTATGTCTCATACCTACGGATGACCATTAGCAAATCAACTGTGCGAGACAGCGGACAGCGATCGATTGAGCGAGCCGTCGTCGCGTCGTCTCTCGCTCACTCAGCAGCGCAAGCAGGAGTGGATGGAGCACCACGGCGTGCAGCCCATCTCTCCCGACGTCGACGACGAAGCCCGCGTGCAGGACATCAACACCAAAGCGTCGGAGTTCCTTGTGAACACGGTGAGTTTGGCGCGGCGCGAGGAGCCGCTGCTGCAGGAGACGGCGCACGAGAACACGGAGGCGGTGGTGGCGACGGAGGAGGAGGCGGACTTCTTCTCGAGTGACAGTGATGTGATCCCGCTGGATTCGTCGATGGAGGTGG
>JANPWJ010000806.1:0-10668 GCA_027406325.1 Blastocystis sp. subtype 2
GCTTATCCCAATCCTTCTTGAAGTGGGCATTAGGCAAAACGTTGTTGTGCTTCATCTCCTAGGCAAACGTGAGAAACCGAAGTCCCGCAGGGCGAAGAAGGAATACTTACAAACCCTAATTAATCCAAGGACAATTGTCGGACTCAAAAACAAGAATGGAGTGCAATGGTCGGCAATAGACAAACTAACACGACGCGGTTACTCGGGCGATTTGGCTCACTCATTTCTGATTTGTGACGTCCTTTCCTTTGCGTTTCATCTTCCGGGTTGTGTGGAGCACCGTGCACTCACTCGCTTTTCGAAGGGACCACTCCCTGTCCTTTCCCTCACGAATCGCTTCGGACGTGAAGCAGTGTGCCATAGAATCGATGACCTTTCAAATGAACAGCAGGGAGAGCTGCTTGTAGTGGGTAACTAGCTCAAATGGTAGAGCGATCGCTTTGCATGCGATAGGCAGGGGGATCGATACCCTCGTTATCCATTTTTCCTTCTCGACAGCAACGATTCTTTTCCTCGTCCTAAAACACATAAAGCCGTCCCACCTTTCCGTTTTGAACACCCCACAGTTTCCCTCCAAGTGATTGCGCCATGTGCCAACGCCATTTCATATTTGACTATTGTTTCTTTCCATCATGACAAAGTGAACCAACGCAGCACGCCTTCATGCATAGAGTCGGGATTGACGTGAAACCTCCCACCGCGGAGCCTAGTAGTCTGTGCTCTCTATTTCTCTGAGCGGTAGAGAATGACACGCAAAACGAGGAAAACGAAATCGAGCTACTCACACAAACCATCATCCACTGGCGTGACTCGACGGCTCCCAACAGAGAAAGCAACCTGTACAATGCCGTCGACAAGTTCGTCGAGCGTGCCGGCTCCTTGGACATCCTTGTGAGTGAATGATGGGCTGATTGAGAGGCAGAGCTACCCGCTGGTTTCTGTTTCTCGACTGTGCAGCCAGATGGACGAGTTCATCATCCTGTGCAGAGAGGACGTCGTGCGAAGCAAGAAGGACAACAAGCTGAAGAAGGAGCTCGTCTACTGCTCTCGCCTCGTCTGCGCCATCCTCCCACTGCTCTCCACGCACCCCTCTTCCGCCATGTGTGGTCAGAGCCTGTCCCTCATTCGTAGTCTCCTCACAGAAGATCGTCTTCTTCTCATCGTTCGATTCCTCCGAGACGTCGCGCCCTTCTTGAAGAACGAAACCGCCCATCTCTGCAACGCCATCATTCTGCTGCTGCACGACCACGCATTCTCTGCCTCCGTCGTGTCCACGTGCCTCGAGATTCCGCCCTCCATCGCGAGCGTGCTGCAGCTGCACATCGTAGGGCTGGTCATTGCATTGGACCGTAGACGCTGTTCCACACGCACCCGCAACTCGACTCGCTGTTTCTCTCCTATTTGTGCGAGGGTGTGGCGTCAGGAAAGACAACGCGCCTTCTCTTTCCTCCTCTCACAACACCACTCTCCTCCACCACACTCTTCCTCGTTCTCTCGCTCCAGTACTCGATCGATGCCCACCCAGAGCACTGCGAGGCACCACTCTCTTCGTCACATCATCCATAGAAGGCGCTCCACTTCTACCGACTCTTCGTTCTCCACCTCCTCAAACAGCCGAACCAAACCACCATGAAACTCATCCACGACCACTACACGGAGCTCTGCTCGAGCATCCAGTACACACGCCACATTCACATCACCACTAGCCATCCCCTCCTCCCCATTTGTCCCGCTCTGCTCACATTGTTGAACAGTCTTCTCCAACAGCAATGCACCGCCACACGCTCGCCGTCGTTCTGCAAGTTCGCCTTCCGTCTGCTGTCCGTGTTCATCACCACCATCACGCACCTCCAACGCCGCTGCGAGGACGGAGAGCCTTCTCTCCCGCTGCAGCAAATCCCAGCGGACGCGACCGAGGAGTACATGAAGGGCTGGAACGACGACTGCTGCGCGCGCTGCGGGTGTCGCATTCCCATCACACAGTCGCTCTGCGCCGCGTGTCTGAAACTGCCGCACATGCCCGCATCCCAGCCTGAAGAGCAGCAGAAACAATGCCTGGTGAACTTCCTCAACGCCGCGTGCTACTCGCAGTACGGCTCCTTGTGGAAGGCGTCTCGCTCCACGCTCCTGGCCCTGTGGACCCACTCGCCCACCACGCACGACGACAAGAAGAAGAAACTGACAAGAGAAGGCATCGCAACCGTGCCTCCACGCACCAGTATCCCATCCGTACACTCTCGTGCGTCCTCTGACGCGTAGCTGCGGCTCCCTCCCTCCTTCTCTGTCCACATGCTCACTCGTTCGCTCCTCGCTCGCTCTCCCGCAGCGCAGTCCGCCTCCTCTCTCCTCTCCTTCATCCTCTCTTCCCTCCACAGCACCTCCGTTCGTCTCCAGCTCGCCGCGCTCTCATCGCTGCACACACTCCTCTCCAGCACGCCCTCGCTCTTCGCCACGCCAGCCGTTCTTCAGTCCTTCACCATCACTCTCCTCTCTCCCTTCTGCAGCGTCGTCGATCACGCGATCGACCTCCTGCTCCTCCAGCCCTCGCTCGCCGTCGCCAACTTCACGCTCTTCCGAACCGCCGTTTCCATTGGGCTGAAGCAGGACAGCAAAGCCGTGCGCGCGAAATCGTACCGGCTGCTGGCCTCCGTTCTGCAGGTGCTTCTCGCACAAGACCCTGTCCCGCACGAGCCCGTGATGCACTTGGTTCAATGCTGTCTCAAACATAACGTGACCGAAATCGACCCGATTTTGAGGCATCACGGACAGCACTGTCTTCAACTGCTGTGGTCGTCGAACGCCTCGCTGCTGCCGCTGCAACAAACGCTCGTCATTCTTCTCCAGGAAAATCGCTACTCGCTGGTGCCGCAAGACAGGAGCCTGTACGAGGAGCTGCGCGCCGCCGTGGCTCAGCCACCCACTCTCGCCACACTGTCCTCCATGACACGCTCGCTCTTCTCTCTCTACACGCAGACGAAGGACGAGGGCCGTCTGCGCGTCCTCCACTTCCTTCTCGAAGCCTCGCCACACAGTGAGGGCGAGAGCGAGATGATCTCAGTGCTTCTGAGCCAGTCCACACCGAGCATCGCTGTGATGAAGGTAGTGTTCCTGTTGCTGAAGCGAAACCACTGCGACGACCGCGCGCAACTCCACTCCTACCAGAAGACCGTGCTGCAGTGGCTGGAGACGGTGGACAGCGTGGAGGGAATCGAGCTGTGCGTCCAGTGCTTGATCCAGACAGCGATGCAACTGGACGAAATCGAGGCTGTTTCTGCCATCTTGGAGAAATGCATTGGATTGGTGTCCACGCCCAAAGGAGAGAACGCTCTGTTGTTGCGCGCCATCACCCAGATTGGGGACATCTATGAGGGACTGACCCGATCTCTGTACGTGAAACTCCTCCAGAGTCAGAAGGACTCCGTCTTTCAGTTTGAGCGCGTTGCGCAGCTCCTTGTTCCCCTGTTTGGCAAAACCCAACCTCTCTCTATCCAGTACTACGCTCTCAAGGCGTATTTGCAGTGCATGGAGCACAACCCGGGGGCCATTGCTGCTCCCGAACTTATTCAGATCATTGACAGGCTTAAGGGGGTAGATGACAGACTTAAGGGAGAAGATAGCAGCCTCAAGGAAGCAAATGGCAGCCTCAAGGAAGCAGATGCACCCAAGGGAACGAACACGCAGCAGCAAATCATCACCATTCGATGCGTGTACGACTACATAAGCAAGGTACCATCCGTGCTCGAATCCCCAACGAACTCCTTCCCACAAATCACCACACCCACCATCGTCGGACCCTCTCCTCCAGCTCACGTGTAGGTGAAGCAGGAAGACGCCTGCGAAGCGTATGACTGGCTGCCGAGCATCGTTCGGTCCTTGACGCCCGCCATCAAGGAGTTGTGCTACAGCTCCAACAGCGAGGTCGCGTCCTACACACTTTCCCTCGTCCATCTCGCCGTGGAGCAGGGACTGGTGTACGGCGTCGACTGGGTAGAGTGCGTTCTTCATCACCTCGCCTCTCCGCACCGCACCGTTCTTTTTCGAGTCACACATAACCCGTAGATCCGAAAGATCGCCGAACGCGTTCTTGAAATCATCATTCAGCGGTGTTCTGGCGTGATTGCCACACGACTCGCCTTCGCGATCCGCCACTATCTTGCCGCCATCGAAAACGACGCCAAGTACCAGCATTTCGCCTTCTGCTACCGCGTGCTGTGCGAATCCAACGAGAGGGAGAGCAGTCACTTCCTCCAGTCCCTGATCCTCATTGCGTTTGATGACACGAAGTACGACTTCCACTCCATGGAGGAGGTGACGCGATTCTGCTCCTTCCTGCCGATCACGACCAAACACGGGATTCAAGCTCTGCTCCAGTCCGTCCAAGAGCGAATGAGCGCGCTGAACAATCGCGCGGAAGATAAGCATATCCTTCATCCCGCCCTCCTCGCTGTCCTTCACTCCACTCTGCATCATCGACGAGGAGAACATCACGCGTGAATACGTGCAGGAACACTTCATCGACGAGCCAATCCAGAGCAGCGTGACGGCTTGCAGCGAGGCACTTCTGCCTCACTATTTGCACCACTTCTGGTCCGAAAAGATGAAGAACAGCGAGAAACAAGGATGGGCGCGCGATAGCAAGGGAATCGCTTTGCCCGACTGCATTCTCCACGCGGCGAAGGACGCTAACGCGGGATTTGAGACGATTCAGTTGTTTCGGAAGGAGGTGATGAAGGAGAGAGGAGAGAAGAAGGACCGGAAGAAACCGGTGCAGCCGGCGAAAAAGACGTCGCGAAAGAGGACGCACGAAGAGGATAGCGATTACTGTGAGTGCTGTGTTTTCTGCCAACAAATATGGTTAGAGGTACAGACCTTCGGGCTCTTTTGACTTCTTCCTGAACAGCGTCTTCTTCTTCGCCTCCTCGAAATCGTTCATGTTCACCTTCATGCGTCTCTCCTTCAACGCCATCATACCCGCCTCCATGCAAATCGACTATCCGTCAACCTTTTCACCCACCCCCACTCGAATGTCCGCGCCCGACAAATCGTCCTTCGCCTGAATGAACGAGTCCAAGTTCACGTCCTTGTCCAGACTCATTTTGTTCTACCCCTCACCGCACGCACTCGCCTCTACCGTGTGGATGTTGAAGATGCGTCGCTTGCTCTCCGCGTCGGGCAGCGGCAACTTGATCTTTCGGTCGATGCGCCCGGGTCGCAACAACGCGGGATCCAACGTCTCGATGCGGTTCGTCGCCATGATCACCTTCACGTCGCCGCGGTCGTCGAAGCCGTCCAGCTGGTTCAGCAGCTCCAACATGGTTCGCTGAACTTCTCGTGCGCCCGAAGAATCCGCGTCATAACGCTTGGTTCCGATCGAGTCGATTTCGTCGATGAACACGATGGAGGGAGCGAGATCTCGTGCGGTGCTGAAGATGTCGCGCACCAGTTTCGGACCTGTGCGTCACGTGAACGAAACGAAACTACCCTCTCCGGCGTACTTCTGAATTAACTCCGAACCCACCAGTCGCAGGAACGTCGCCGAGGTTTTGTTCGCCACCGCCTTCGCCAGAAGCGTTTTGCCAGTACCGGGCTCTCCGTACAGAATAACGCCCTTCGGGGGTTTCACGCCGATTTCGTCGAAGAGTTCGGGATGGGTCAGCGGCAGCTCGACGGACTCCTGGGAGTGATGTGAGAGTGAGTTGGACTACTTTGATTTCCATGATTTGCTCGTCCAGACCGCCGATGTCGGCGTAGGTTTCGACGGGAGCCTTCTCGACTCGCATCACGTCCACGGAGCTGTTCGTGTTCTCCTGAACGATTCCCACAACGAACATGGACTACATCTCAGCGAGCGAGGAATACACATACGATCGAGTTCAGCAGCACCGAAACGCCGGGCTCGAGGAGATCTCGGTCCACGAAGGAGGCAACGCCGACCAGATACTCTAGGATTCCCTTGATGCTGATAATCACGTGGTCGTCGTCCACGATCTCTTCTACCGTGCTGATCGTGAGCGGCGCACCGCGGATCGATTCGATCGTGATTTCATCCTCCTGAACATCAGCTCCCACACGAAAGCCCCACCTCGGGTTCCCCGTCTTCCTTCTTTGCTTCTGTTCGGTTTTTAATGTATTCGTTCTCAATTTGAAGATAGTCATATACTCTTTGTAGCTGAAGAAGACGCAACTTGCATTTGGTGGCAGGGGCGACTACGAATTATGTCACATCGACACAGCCACTGGTAGGAATCTTGTTTGCGAGACCCGAATTGTTGCGGTTCTTCTTCAGGGCTTTGATTGCTCTCTCGCTCCTCGACTCCTTCTTCTTCTATACCAATCAACTGTTCGCAGACGTTCTTACCGAATTCTCACTTTCATCTTCCGAATCACTCTCATGATTCACTCTCTTCTTCTTCTCTTCTTCCTTCTTTTCAATCTGCTGATTCGGTTCTTCTTCCATTTAGTAGAGTACTACAATATCCAAATGCAACAATGGAAGTGTATTCTGGGCGCTACCGTTTATCAAACATTCCCGCGGGACTCTCTTCATTCTATTCTTAGGCGTTGGAGTGCGCTTGCATCCGCATTCTGTCCGTTTTCGTTTATAGTCATAAATGCACGCATTTAGGGAAGAGAGGGGTTTGTGTCGATGGGCGGTCATCCCGCGTGTGGAGTGTGGTTTCGTGGAGGGATGATCGCGGAGAACGGATACGGATATACGTTTATCCTTTCCCTGGGAGAATCATTCTTTTGCAATGAATTCGAATGACCAGCAACCCGTTCAGTACCTGGAAGTCAATAGCAACACGATGAAGGTGATTCAAGGAGGGGAAAAGTGGATTCCACACCGTCCCCCTTATGCGTAGAAGCAACGGAGAGAAGATGTTGAAATCCGTCGGCAGCGCGCTGAAGAAGGGATGGAGAAAGATGAAGCAGGGAGCGAGCAAGGTGAATCACCAGATCAAAGAGTCAAAGGTGCGGACTTCAAAATCGTGCTTATGTCTAGTTTGGAAAGAAGACTGTGGAGAAGTTGGAGGAGGTGAAAGCCAGCGATTTCACTCACAAGGTGAAGGAGGGAGCGAAGCAGGCTGGAAGCGCGATCAAGAGAGGGGCCAAGAAGGCGACGGAGCAAATCAAAAGTTTGACAAAGCAACGGGACGACACTGTGATCGAGGTCGACCAGAGTGTCATCGTCTTCTGTTTTTGTTCCAAACAGTGCCAGTTAAAGAAGTCGTCGTTAAACCAGTCTCCTTTCGACGCGCTCACCTTCACCGGCTTGAAGCCAATCTACATATCATCCTTTGCGAGTCTCAAAAACCTTGTCTTTTCGAGATAGCGAAGAGAGAGATGCGTGGACAGTGGCCGATGCCTTCTACATGTAAGCGTTCTGCAAATTCGCGTACCCGCTGTCTACGGATGGGAGTGAACGTTGTTTCTATGGCGTGAACTGTAAGTATTGCAGTGGTACTTTTCTTTGGAGTGAAACCGCCGACGAATGGGAGTTTGCTGGGAGAGGCTTGCTTCGTTGTGGCCTTCTTTTTACTGCTTTCAGCCTTCTTTTGCTGCTCTTTCAGCAATTGTCGTTTCTGTTCCTGCAACTCGTTCATGCGTTGTTGGGTGATTCCCCTGAACTTATCGCGAATCTACTCGGAATGCAACGAAAAATGGAATACTGCTCGGATCGCCTCTTCCTGCTCTCTCTTCCTTCTCTCGATCTCCTTCTTGACGAGGATCACTTCGTCGTCGTCTTCCATGGGAGTCACTGCTGTTCCATTCATGGCATTGCGGTCCTGATCCTCCATCTCTTGCTTCTTCTTCCGTAACGTTTCTTCTTCCTTGGAAAGCTTCTCTTTCTTCTGTTGTTCCTTTTCCAGTCTTTCCTCCCACTCTTCTCCCTCTTTCTTCAATTCGTGAAGTCGAGACGTGTTCTCTTCCAGCTTCTTCATCAACTCCTTCTCCTCCTTCTTTTGCTGCTCGCACTTCGTTCTGAGTCCGTCTTCTGTCAACTCCTTCATATCGAGCTCTTTGCACCACTTTTCTTCGTCTTTCCTCAGCTGTGCATGCTTCTTCTCCAGCTTCTCCATCTCGTCATCGTCCATCTCGTCCTCGTCACACTTCCACTTCGCATCGAGTTGGTTTCTCTTCTCCACCTGCTTCTTCTTCTCCCCCTCCATTCTCTCAACCTCCTCTTCCAGTCGAGCCACTTCTTCCTTCCCTCTCTCCCACTTCGTTTTCCACTCTCTCCACACCTCCTCCACTGCGTGCTGCTCCTTGTCGATTCTCTCCTTCTCCTCGCGCAGCTTCTCGCGCTCCTCTTCTTGCTTCTGCATGGTCGTCTTTTCCTTCTCCATCGCCTCCACCAGTTCCGCCACTTCCTTCTTCACCTGCGTCAATTCCTCCTTCAGTTGTCGCTCCGCCTTCACCAGTTCATCGCGCTCGTTCTCCTGCCGTCGTACGTCCTCCTCCTTCTTCGCTTCCTCCTCCACCGCCACTCGAACTCCACTCACAGCGGCTTCTTCCTCCTGAAGCGCTGTCGTTAACGATTTGAGTATCTCCGCCTCCTTCGCGGCTCGCTCCTCCTTCTTCTCCACGTCCTCGCCGAGTGCCCGCGTCTTCTCACAGAACTGCTTGAGGCGGTTCGACGCTTCGTTGATCATGTCCTGATGGATTGTGACGGCAGAGTCAAGTCGATCTAGCATTGAGTGGAGTCCATTCCCATACGTGTCTCCTCGCGGGCTTCGTCGGCGTCGCGCTTCTTCGCCTCGATCGCCTTCGACAACGCTTCGTTTTCGCGCTTCACGGACTCGATTTGCTCGCTCACTGTGTGTCACGGCATTCACAATCCACTACGCGTTCCCTTCTCCTTCTCTCCCTCGCGCAGCTGCTCCATCAGGCGTTGGAGCGTCTTCAGCGTGTCGTTCGCTTTCTCTCGCTGGCATTCCAGCACGGCGTGGACGGACTGGCGCGTGTCCGTGATCTTGTCGATCTTTGCGAACAGCGCTGTGATAAGGTCCTGAAGACTCTGCTTCGCGGTCGATACCGACTCAAGCTGCGAGGCCATTTGCTCCACTTGCTGCGACTTCGAGGAGACCAACTCCTTCAGACGGGAGTTTTCCGTCTTGAGCGTCGCCAACGACTTAATGAGGGTTTGTCGTTTTTCTAGGTTTTGAAGAAAGAAGCGTACTGTACGTGTCATTTGCTGCAATGACGTTGCCTACGGGATAAGGGAATGAAGAGAGACTCACGAGTTGAACGAGCTTCTGGGAGGACATCTTCTGTTCGCGCATCATTTTCTCGGCATATTCCTTGAGGTCCATAGACTCTTTCGTTGTTGCACTCGTCGCCGTAGCGCGCAATGAGAATCCCATTCTCCCACCCGATTCCGAGAGCGACGTCGGCTGTCTCTTCAGAAAGTAGGTGCGCGGTCGCAGCGCCGTTTTCGACAACATTATCTTTGATTGTGTGTTCGCGGAATGGAGGGAGGCGTTCTATTGGACGCACCCGTTTTCCCTCCTCTTTGCCCATCATTCGTATTTGGATTTCATTTGCTTTGTCACGTCTATTCGCGTTAGGGTAATACGAAGAACAGCGTACGCTTTGAAGAGACTTGGGCATCGGTGATTGGGTTCGGATGCCTGTCTGTTGTTTCATTACGATTCGTCCTTCACTGTTGCACTCAAGAACCCTCACCAACTCGACATCACGCTTCATGAACCCATTTGAACTGTTACCATTGCAGCATCCTCCTCACATCCCCTCCAAACTCCCCTCCTTATTCCCACACTCCACTTCAGATTCCTCTTCGAGAATCACCAAATCCCTTTCTATTCTCTATCATGGGAAGGCATTCTAGCAGCAGAGATCACAGACGCCATCGATCAAGAAGCAGAGAGAGTCGGCGTCATAGGCACCATCGCGACAGGTATGCATTCTCTTCCATTCCCTTTTCATCTCCCATTCAATCCAAATGGAAAACAAACTCATCGCTCTTGTAGATCGCGTTCTTCTTCTTCCCCTCCCGCTGCGGGCAACACGCTGCGCGCAAGTACATCCTTTTGTTTACTGTGACTAATGCATAGCACTGGATGCGCTGGTGAATCAAGCTATGAAAGATCCTTCTGTGACGGGTGTTGCTCCTGGTGATAAAACGGGTGCTTCCGTACGGACATGTACACTTCATTTCTGATACGTAGGGCTTGGGAGCGATGCTCATGACCATTTCCGACTCCACGACCGGATCGTACACAGGCATTACATCTCTCGCGATCACGGGCATTCCGCTCACCATCACACCCGATGAGATTTGCGTTCGTTTTCGTCCTCCTCGTCACTCCTAGAATTCTATCAACATTCTCATGACCTGCTTCAAACTCTCCACCGGACCCGGTAATCCATGCTCCTCCGTCGGCATGGAGGCCAATGGTTCGACCGCCGTTTGCGATATGCGTTCCGCTGCGGAAGCCACGAACGGCCTCGCACTGGACGGTCTGACGGTTTTCAATCACGTTGCC
This sequence comes from Blastocystis sp. subtype 2, assembly GCA_027406325.1. NCBI lineage: Eukaryota > Bigyra > Opalinata > Blastocystidae > Blastocystis > Blastocystis sp. subtype 2. Next base: position 10,509 of record JANPWJ010000806.1, read on the forward strand.
GACTCACTGGCTCCTCATCTGTAGGTGATGCACGTGAATCGTCCCGAGAACTACACCGGCCCCGACACAGAGCCCCCAAAGCTCGACCCCAACCTCCTCCTGCAAGTGTGCACGGGAAGCAACGCGGAGCAGGAGTACGACGAGGTGATCCGCATTGGTC
>JANPWJ010000807.1:0-10197 GCA_027406325.1 Blastocystis sp. subtype 2
AGGGCTTGCGTTTTGCGCTGCGTGACGGAGGCAAGACGATTGGAGCGGGTGTGATTAGTAAGATTTTGGATTAAGTATGTTTGTATTTGTGAATAAGAAGGCCATGAGTGAAGGAGGAGGGGGTAATTGCAAGGAGTGCGATTGCGATTGTGAAAGGAGTGATCTTGCGATTGTGAAAAGAGTGAATGGAGTATAGTAATGAAAAACCGAGTAGTCTAAATTGAAAAACACACCGAAAAGCAAGAACATCTCACAACAAACACCCAGCGTTAAACGTACAAAACACTTACTTCGCCATAAACATCGAGTATGTCTTCTGCTGTCTCAGCTTTCTCATGAGCACCATGAAGGCGTACATCAAGCCATCAGCCGTGGGAGGGCATCCGGGCACGTAGTAGTCCACGGGGAACAGACGGTCCACTCTACGCCTCACACGCGGAACACACGCCACACCCTCTGACGACATTGTAACTGTAAGCATAATAGCCACCGCTGTTGGCGCAGCTGCCCATCGAAATGACGTAACGAGGCTCAGACATCTGATCGTACAACTACCCATCAACCGTGAAGCCAGCGCCCACTCTGCGAATAGCGGGAGCCATCTTGTTTGTGACGGTACCGGAGACAATCATGACATCAGACTGACGAGGACTAGGGAGATCAAAATGCGGGAGAGAGCCTACGTAGCACGAGGAATCATACCGAGACGCTCAAAGTTGAAACGAGCACTAGAGGCCTAAGGGCATGAGGCGGGCAAGTCAATTCCGTACATCAATCATTTCCATAGCGCAGCATGCCAAACCGAAGGTGAAAGGGAACACAGAGCCAGAACGGCAGTAACCGATAATTTTGTCGATGGTGGTGACAGTGGCGTCAATGCCGTTATCGACTTTCTCGGACGTGCTGACGGGAATCTGGTCAGGGTGCGTGAAATAGTTGGACATTTGCTTGGACGTAGGGTCCGCAGGATCCCACACAGCGACACATTGTCCGGGGAGCAACAGGCCCGATTTGGTGTATCTACACAAAGTGAGGGCGGATCGGTTCCGATTACGAGTTGATGGCATTCTTCGATGCTGCCTTCGCGGCAGAACTGATAATACGCTGCATCTCTTGTGTCTGGAGGGTTTATGAAAAAAGGGAAAGGTGAAACGCCATGTCCGAAAAAGGGCCGATTTCCCCCACCGAAGGAAGTGGCGCCGTTCCGAGTGGTTTCCATGCAAACAGAGGGAATGGGATAATATACAAAGGAAAATCAACTCTTGTTCTCTTTGTCAAATAGATGCTTGGCTTCGTGCTCCAGCGACTCGAATTGCTCCTTCTGACTATCGTTCAGCAGCTCCTTGTCTTCCTTCGACAAGTCCTTTCCGATCTACGTCTCAATGACTGAGGGAGGGAGGTACGGGCTTATCGTGCGCCAAGTCGTTGTAGTAGGCTTCCCACTCGTACAGGAAGCGGTTCATGAACTGGGGCTTTGCATTCATCGTCTTTTTGAATTCCTGTCTACGGGTAATGCAGATAATGCGCTAGCACTTGACGAAGAGATTGCCGAGAACGCGCATCTCGAAGGGGAGCTTCTTCTCGTGGACGCGCAGGAGTCGCTTGTAGAGCGACAGGAAGTGGCGCTGTGTTTCCGTCAAAGCTGGAGGAGGCATGATTTGTCTGTCTCGCGAGTTGCGTTTTGACCGTTCCTAGTGAATCGAGGTCTTCCCCTCGTCGTGAATGGCGGAGTGGGGATGAGGGGAGTGGGTGGAGAGGGGTTTGCAGTTCAAATGGGTGGTGTTGGTTTCTTTTGGAATCATTTTGTTGGAGATTTGGAGTTGAATTGGTGGAAGTAAGTGGTGGAGTGGGTGAGGAGAAGATGGTGGAGGGAGTGAGGTGATGGGGAGATGGTGTTGGGCGGTGTTTGTGGTGAGGGGAAGGGGAGGAGATGGAGTGTTGGTTGTGTGGAGTGGAGGAGATGGTGAGGGGGATCTGGAATAGTGTGTGCGTTTCCGTTATGGGCCGTGCCTAGCCAAACTACTACCCTTCATAAGCGCAACTAGGCTGCAGCAACTGAATGAGAGTGAAAATTCCACGTTTTGCAGTCAATGATGGTAATCAACAATTAGCAAACGCTTGGCAAATGGTGGAAGATCTTAGGTAAATGTCACTTTTGTTTTAACCATGGACGCAATCATTGCATCGAGTGTCAAGAGCACTGTGGACATCGTTGGTGATACGGAGGGCCTTCTCATGAGGGCTATGACTCTCAAGTGGACATCCGAAGATGGAAAGAGCATGCAGCAAGGAGTCATTGAGATGTGGCAGAACGAAGACTTCAACGAGCTGACTCACCTGCAAGTGAAGAACTTCTGCAAGAAGGTCATTAACCTGACGATCCGTGCTGTGGAATTGGATCTGGCGTCGAACAAGAGATGGAAGAATGGAAGTACTGCTATAGCCGGCTTGAATTTCGCGCTTGTCGCAGTGAATCCACTTCTTCTCCTTACTGGCGGAGGGTCGGCTGCAGCAGCGAATGAGTACAAGACGTGTCAGAGAGAAGATGAGAGACTCCTTGAGGATCTCCGTTCCACGTTGAGCAAGTACTAAACGTGCTAGTGTTTGTTGCAACAACGATACGTTCGTCATAGTCCTCTCAAGAATCCACAATTGTCTTCCCACGAATCGATACAACCTGCATTCTATTGCCAATTCAAAATCCTCTCCATATGCAAATCATTCGCGACAAAAGAAGCATCATTAAGCAACCCTTCCCAATCCTCCATTCTACCCGAATCCCATCACTCCAATGAAGGTAGCCCTACTTCTACATGCAACTAAACGTAGTTCCATCAGCAAATCCTCACTACTAGTGGAATCACCTCTCTCCAAGACAATCCATGCATAATTCCCTCGCAACCTCCTCAAACAGCAACACCGCACCCCTCTCCAATTAAAACTACTCCTCCACTGGAAAGGAACGAGAACGACCTTATTTATGTTCCGTCCCAATTCCATTATCCCCCAATTCATGCTCTGTTCCATGCGGAATCGGCGCATCGGCGAACATATACCTGTTTCCCCTGGCGGTATTGTAGCGACTAGTGAGAGGAATAAGAAACACTAACGGGAAAAGACGCGCGATGTTCCGTATTCCAATAATCCTGCTTTCCTGTTTTCTCTCGTTCCCACCATTTAACAAGTAGTCTGCGTCGTGTTGACGACTCTGACATGTGATGAGGGGAAGACCTACTTTGCAGTCACGAGAAAGTGCACGGAGGATGCCAGCGAAGAGTCTTACAAGATCCTGTCCGGCACAACGGTCCTGAAGGTCAGTCCTGCGTTCTCCGACAATGAAGAGCGCACGGACGAGTACTGCCTCGACGCCACTGCGAACAATCAGTACGTGATGAAGCTCATCGACTCCGTTGGTGATTCCTGGAGCGCGGGTTCTTGGATGAGCGTGGCGGGTGAGTACGGCAACATCTTCTTCAAGAACTTCTTGACGGACTACAACGAGGAGACCATCGCGCTGTCGATGTACTACGCCATCAAGAAGCAGCAGCAGTGGAAGCGTTTTGCCACCACCGGCATGATCACCTTTGCGTGGCGACAGTTCGCGTTTGACGATTCCTCCTGGACGGACTACACCCCGTCATCCGAGGCGCTGACCGCTACGGGAACGCAGTACTACCGAAGACACTTCACGGGTCTCGCCAACATGGCTGCGTACGAGATCCGCATGAACTACATGTACGGCGTGGTCGCGTACATCAACGGCGTGGAGATCTTCCGCGACAACATGCCGAGCGGTGCGATCGGTCCTGTCCTTCCCTTCACTCCGTGCACAGGCTCCTACGCCTCCTACGACTTCCGCGGCGTCATTCGAGCGGCGACGGACGTGAACTCGAACGCGAACAACGCTCTCGCTGTGGAGCTGCACTACACCGCCCTGGCAGAGCACGAAGTCCGCTTCGACGCGTTCGTGGCTGCCGTGGCGTCGTCCACCTCGAAGGACATCCTCAAGAAGTGCTTCATCTACCCGTATCCCGTCTCCATCACCTCGAGCACGGGAACGAATCCGCAGAAGATTTTGGACTTCAACAAGGAAGACGGCTTCGAGGCCGCTCCCTCCGCCCTCCCGACGGAGATTGCTTTCGAGCCCAGCGGCATCCACTCCGTGATCAACGCTCTTCGCATCTGGCCCTACACCGACGACACGGGCGCTCCGGGCTCGTTCCTGTTCAAGGGCAGCATGGACTCGTCGTACTGGGTTACGCTCGTCAGCACCAGCGGCGCTACCTACTCTCCGCTTCAGTACAGGCTGTTCGAGGCGCCGATCGGTGAGGCGGACTTCAAGACGTACCGTCTCACGATCAACTCCGCGTCCTCATCCAGCTCCACTATGTACGCTTACGAGATCCAGCCCGTGACGTGCTCCCTGGGCGTTCCCGAGTCCATCGAGTTCAACCCCTCGTCCTACTCGGTGTACGTGAGATACCAGGAACTCTCGATTAACCCCTCAATCAGCGAGATCACGAACTGCACGATTGCACCGGCTCTCCCTGCCGGACTGTCGTTTGACTCAGTATCCTGCGCGGTGTCCGGCAAGTCGCTGGCCGCTCTCACCCGCACGACGTTCACGATGACGAGCGTGATGGAATCTCTCACGATTCAGGGCACCTTCTCGCTGGAGGTGATCGAGTGCACTGGAGCGCTGACCGACATCGTTCGCACGTACAAGATGCAGGCGTACAAGGAGTCCTTCTTGATCCGGGACGTGGCGACGCAGGAGGTGGTGCTGAGCGTGAGGAACAACTGGGGTCAGAAGGACTTAACGGACTGGACGACATTCCTCTGTTTGACCGGGAGCGAGTACGAGATCGAGATGCAGTCCACGGCGGACTACTGGTACATGCAGTCGTTCCTGTACGTGAACGTGCGGCTCTACGAGGACGAGTACGAGACGGTCGCGCGCATGCGCTACGACTTTATCCTGGGTCTCCCTGAGGTTCGCACCGTGAATCTGGAGTGGTCGGTGGTGCCCCATGCGCAGTGGTTCTACAAGATGAACGGGGTTCCCGCCAACTGGTTTAATGCGGAGACGACTGGCTGGAGCACGAGTTCGATGGGCTCGTTCCCAGCTGCAACGAACCAGATTCAGCTGTACAAGAAGACGTTCAACGTGGCGTCGCTGACCGACGTGTCCGGATTTGCCATCTCGCTGCGCTATCTGTACGGCTGTGTGATTTACCTGAACGGGCACGAGGCGTTCCGCAACGGCGTGGAGGGCGAGGTAAGCACGTCGAGCATGGGTCTGAACGCGTACACCGATCTGATGTACCGCCAGATTACGCTGCCTGCGAAGACGATGGGCACGGCTGAAACGCCCGCCGTGAACTATTTAATTGAAGGCACCAACACGATCGCCATCGCGATTGTGGCGCAGACGGCGTCGCAGACGCAGTCCGTGTTCGACTGCACACTGCGTCTGATGGGTCCCGCGGACTCGCGCGTGTTCGACTACAGCGTGACGTTCAACCGAATCCTGGGCCTCCCTTCTTTGGTGGCGGATCACTACTACGATTACAGCATGTTCCAGTCCGCGTGCTACGACAACTACTGGGCGCTCGCCTTCAAGAACGACCGTCGCGAGTGGATTTCCTCGGTCACGCTGTACCTCTTCTACACGCAGGGCGACCAGCACCCGAAGCAGTTCCTGCTGAAGGCGCGCAACAACAACCTGGAGGAGTGGACGACGCTGAAGAACGTGACGGGCATGACGTGGTCGCTGGTGGGCGAGCACAAGCGCATCTGGATCGAGAACAGCAAGCCCTGGAACCAGTACCGACTGGAGAACATCGCCACGGGCGATACGAGCAGCTGTGCTTGGAAGCTGGGTGCGATCGATCTGGCGTCTGACTTCATTCCCGCAACGATCCCCGAGTTGGCGTACACGACGCCGCTGGTCATCAGCAAGGGCATCGAGATGGGCGAGGTGTACCCGAACTCCCAGTACTACTACGACTTCACTGTGACACCCGCGCTGCCCGCTGGCCTCGTTCTCGACTCGGACACGGGCAAGATCTCGGGCACGGCGATCGAAGTGATGTCGCCCACCGTGTACTCCATCCACGCGAAGCGCCTGGACGGCGGCTCGCAGGACACCACGCTGACGCTCTCTGTGGACATTTGCACGGGCACGAAGTCACTGATCACGCTGGTGGCTCGTCTCGACAGCTGGGCCATCGAGGGTTCGTACAAGCTGTTCGCGGGCAAGGGCACGAGCGGCGAGGTGGTGTCATCGAACACGGGGTTCCGCTTGCCCAACGGCTTGAACTACGTCGACTTCTGCGTGCCTCACAACGTGTACACGCTGGAGCTGTACGACGCCCTCCAGAACGGCTGGTCGAACCCCGCTGGCTGGTACCTGACGGTCGATTTGGGCGCGATGATCTTCGAGATGGGTCAGATGCCCGACGGCGTGCCCTCCGTGTCGACGCTGTTCTCGTCGCTGCTGCCCTTCCAGGTGAAGTACTCGGACTGGAAGGTGTGGAACAGCGTCGAGAGTGTGACGAGTGGTTGGAAGAGTGTTAATTTTGACGACGCTGCGTGGGAGACGAAGAAGGCGGCGGAGTTCGGCAACCACGTGGGCACGACCGCTTATGTAAGACACGAGGTGGATATTCCCGCGATTGAGGACTACTACGTGCTGAATATCCGAATGAAGTACGCTGGCGGTGTGGTGGCGTATTTCAACGGTCGTCTGGTGGCGCGCTTCAACCTGGAGGAGAACTTCGACGCGGACACGGAAGCGACGGCGGTGCACGACGCCTCTGCCTTCTCCAAGTTCCACATCGTTCTCCCGACGGTGGGCGCTGTGACGGGCAAGAACGTGATCGCCTTCGAGATCCACCGTGCTGCTGGAGAGAGCGCCGTGGTGTTCGATGCAACAGGTGTGTTCGGCGTGAACGATTGCTCGCCCGTGGTGGATTCCTTCTCGTCGATTGACAGCAGCGAGGTGACGGGCTGCACGAGCGAGGATCTGCTGGACCTGAACCCCACGACCTTCGGCTACATCCCCAACAAGACGGGCTCGTTCTTGGCGTGGACGGTGGAGAATCTGGAGGGCTCCAAGTTCAACAGCTTCGCGCTACAGACGAGTGTCGTCGCCTCGATGTACGGTTTCTCCGTGTACGGCAAGTGGGAGAGCGGCGAGATGATGAGAGTGCTGATGGTCTCGCTCCAGTCGACGAAGGACCGCGAGCGATGCGCGTGGGCGATGCCGGTGGGCATTGCCGGCTTCAGCCAGTTCCGCTTCGTGGTAAACGCTGCCGCCTCCACCGTTCCCCGCACGAACGCGTACGTGATGCAGTACTGCAAGCCGAGCGGCAGCGGCTCGTGTCCTGCCATCGACGACTATCCTTCCGTGGGCGAGGGCGAGATCTCGCCTGGCAGCTGTCCCGATGGTTTCCGCGGCTACTCGTACAGAAACTGCACGAACGGCGTGTTGGGCGACGTGCAGACGGACCGCTGCGAGTACAAGGTGCCTGCGAAGATCAGCTACGCGAACAACAACATGGTCTTTGTGATGGGCACGGAGGGGTCGAGTGGCAAGCCTGTGTATAGGAACATAATTGAGGAGTTCTACGTTCAGGACAGCACGCCGCTGCCCGAGGGTCTGAAGATCGACGCTGCTACGGGCGAGATCACGGGTGTTCCTACAGCGACGCTGGACGCGAAGACGTTCCGCGTGCGCGGCAAGAACCCTGCTGGCGAGACGTACGTGGAGATCACGATAAGCGTGCGGAAGGGTTTCTGCGTCCCGGAAGGCGTGTTCCCGCGTACGGATGTTGATGAGATTGCTGTGTACGAGTGCTCGTCGCAGGGCAACTATGTGGGTACGCAGAGGAGAGCGTGCGTGCTTGGAAAGAAGGACGGCGAGTGGCAGAAGGCGAGTGGGTTCTGTATGTCCGTTGTGAGCATTGTGCTGATCGTGCTGGTTGTGATTGCTGTGATTGCGGTGGTGGTGTTCCTGGTGGTGCGCTCGTCTCGCAAGGCGAAGGCGGTTGGCGGCGTGAAGGGAAATGCGACTCAGAAGAGTGCGGGAAAAACGGTGAAGAGTGCGGTTAAGGTTTAGTAGTGTGGTTTGTTGGATACGATCATTTTGTTTATGCGTTAAACTGTGAGGGATGTGACAGCAGGAGGAGGGGGTGTGAAACGATAGTGGAAGGCGGTCATTTCATTGTATCGTTGGAAGTGGCATTTGAGAGTTCATATGAGAAGGGAGTGCGCTATTTGGTAATTCGATGAAGATAGCTATATAAAGTGGGAAAGAAGCCAGTGGGACGGTGAAATGGAGAATGACGGTCATTGATTACTGGATGATGGTTGATTTGGGTATGCGGAATGGTATGTGTTTCAGAATAAGGACAACGGAAAGAGTGAGTGAATCACTTCAAAGGAGAGGATGATTTCCAAGTATGATAGTGAGAATGAGTTGTATTTGTGAAAGGAAGTGAAGAATGGAAGAGCGAGAGGGAATAGAGAAGCTGGCTAGATAGGAACGCAGTATGGGATGTCTGTTGTGTGTATATGTCTCTGGATTGAAATTCAACCTAGTCGGTGTGGTAATCGCAGTGACGGTCCTGTTTCTTTGAGGTGATTTGCGATTTCAGCATCCCAGTCAAGTGCATTCGAAAGAATGAAAGAAGAAGACAATCCGTGGAGTCGATGGAATGGAGTTCAACTATTGCATTCTCCAGCTTATATGAAGTGATTGATTGCGACTTTACACATATGGATAAAAAAGGAGCAGAAACAAGGGAGCAATCAAACGGAATCGATGGAAAGGGGTGAACAGGAATCTCTGTGTGCGAAATGGTTATTCCTTCAGAGCAAAGATAAGAGCGAACGGATTCCATGGAAACGGTTGTGAAGTAAACGATTTGTTAGTTAGTTAATAGTTAGTCGTTAGATTGTGCTACTCCGTCATATTTTCTTTGAGTTGGTTCCCTACACATGAGTACTAACTCTGTGACAAGAGACATCACGAATGATGATGTCATAACGACCGTAAGGGGTATGGAGATCTCCACGCAGAAGAGTGTAATGATCACAAGCAAGAGTGACTGGGATCACGTGGATAGGAAGACTGTGGAGATGATCGTTGTGGATAACAACTGCTGCAATGAGGAAAACTTCAGCATACTGGACTTGAGTAACTTCCAGCACCTTAAGGAGTTGGTTATCGGTTACGAGTGCTTTGAGAACGTTAAGGTAGTGCGGCTAGTTGGGCTGGACGAGTTGGAAAGCGTTATGATCGGAGATAAGAGCTTCACCAAGGCAAAGGAGATTAGTTTACAATCTCTAGGATCTGATCCAATTCGTCACTTCTATTTGAAGAACTGCCCAAAGATACGGTCCTTGAAGATTGGTCGTTTTTCGTTCTTGGATTACTCCGTGTGCATGATTGAGAACGTGCCTTCCTTGGAAGTGATCGAGCTTGGTGATGTGAGCAGAGATAGCGCCAACTTCGCAGAGGCTTCACTGGAACTGAGAAGTCGTTTCATACTGAATCCCATTAGTGGTAGATATGCCGTCTCTCAAGACTGTGGTCATTGGGCGTGCAACAATGCTTGTGCCAAAACATGTTGTATTTGAGAGTGGTTTCCTCTTCCTGGAATGACTGTTTAGACTTACCGCAACTGGAATCCATTCTTATTGGTTTTAGCGCTCTTGGCTGCAGAAACGACGATTCAAGCACGTTAGTGTTACGGAGTATTGAAATGCTTCTAGGCTGATTATCTAGACTTGCCAAAGCTAAAGACACTGACAACGAAGGAAGAGGGGAGCTACACCTTCAAATACCTGAATCAAATCACAATTGAGAGTTAAGGATTCCAACGGTATTCATGTGTAGATCTACCCATGCTGAAGAACGTGTATCTTCCAAACGCATTTGAAAACAAGAACGACGTTACTATCAAAGGAAGTAATGCATTCATCTCTCTCATAAATCATAGACATTGGTGCAATGGGGCAACTATTTGGATTTGATCAGAGCTGTGCTATCATGTTGCTTGTTTTCTGTAAAGAACGGGAATCCATTGCGTTTCCCCAGTTTCCACGTTTAACCCTAGCTCCACTCAAATCCTCCAAAACCTATGAATCTGATGCTAAAACACACTGTTACTGCTAACGCCCACACAAACT
>JANPWJ010000809.1:0-24872 GCA_027406325.1 Blastocystis sp. subtype 2
AAAGGTGCACCACACATGAGGCAAAGAATCGGGACAGGGCGGGTGCAAAGTGTCCCCATTGATGTTCTTTGTGGATTGAAGGGAAAGGGCGGAATGTTACGCTTCTCCTTATCCTTTCATGCTCAATGAGGGGTGTGGAGAGGGAGGGAGAGCATTCGGAGAGGGACTCAAACAAACACCACAACACTCATGATACAACATTAATGGTCGAGCCCGCTCACGGAGTAGTCCGTTCCCGACATAAGGGAGGTTTGGTGAGGAAGAACCACACCGGCCTCGTCCTTTTTCAGCTTCGTTGCGTTTATGGATTGGGGCTCGTTTGGATACTACGAGTTAGGAGGGAAGGGGAGGAGCACATTCCGATTGACCGAAAAGTTGCGGCGATTTAACGACGCGCACGCCTCTCGAACGTGCGCGGGATTGATTTGGTGCTGTCCCGAGATCTCGGCATACGTCTTGGATTCCGCGATGAGTTTCTGCTTGTACTCTTGTACTTATCACACCTACCCATTCCTACCCGAACAGAACTCGAGGAGCATGGGGATGACGTTATCCTCGTAGGACGTGATTCCCATGTTGCGCATGATTTCTTTTATTCTCGCCACCTGCGCGTTCTCTTCCTCATTCATCAGAATCGCGTTATCTACACCATCACCACACACACTCGCCCTAACGTGTGTCGATGGACGGTGGAATTGAGATGCCTTTAGACGCTGGGACAGAGCCGGATTCCATGGGTCTCCACAAGGACGGAACGATTTGTAACAAACAGAGCGCTAAAGAACAAAAGAGAGAAAACATCTATCCACTTCACGAAATCTTCCCGTTTCGAATGATAATCCTACGGATCACCGCGCTCGCCCAGCCCTACTTCATGGAGGGCTTTTTCGCCTTTTCCCTGCACCACTTGCACACAAACTCGTCATTCGAATTTATGTCATAGTGCACACAGTCCGTATGCAGCCAGCAATTGCACTCGCAACACTGCACCATCGGCCGACCATCGTCATAATTGTGTCCCTGCACCCCGCAAACGCACCGGAACTCCCACTCATCGCTCTGCGCCTCCTCTCGATTCTCGCAGTCCGCCTGCACGCCCTCGTTGCTGTCGATGCTCTCCGGGTACGGACTGATGTCCAGCACCGCCATCGTGTCCTCGCTCGCACTCGACATATTGTCTACTCCTCACGCCCCTCGCTCTCTCTCACCTGGGCGCGACAAGTGATGGCTCCCCGCGTTCCATACGTTATCCGCACAGCGCGTCGCCAGCTCCAGCAGCAGGTCGAGGGGCCCCAAACATCCCGCCTTGTCGGCGACCAACGACTCGAACTGCTGCAGCTCGTTGTGCCCATTCCCGTACGCCTCGTGCAGAATCTTCAGCGCCACGATCAGAAAGGGAATGCTCGCCTTCTGCAGGTCCGTCAGCGCGCGCTCGGACTCGCCTCCTTTCCGCAGAGCACGGAGGTACCGATAAGAGGCGAGCCAGTTCATCTTCCAGAACTGCCACTTGTAGCCCTCGTCATACTAATCATGAACCACTGCACGCACACATACTCGTTCGTTGTAGAACAGACGGTAGGAGGTGATCTGCTTCTTCATGGTGTACCCGCACAGGTACCGCGTGACCACCAGCGTCGCGTTCGTCAGCGCCTGCACGATGAACAGCTTGCCGGGCGGGATGAAGACGTGCTGTCCCGCCTCCGCCGTGACGCACAGCACCAGCATCATGTTCGCGAGCACGGAGGAGCAGGTCTGCTGACTGTCGCTGGTGACGCGCGAGGCGTAGGTGTAGTAGAACACGCGCACGGAGCCGGACTGCACGTACAGCAGGTTGTTGTCGATGGAGTACACGATGCGTCCGTCGTAAATGGAGCCCGGCGTCATGAAGAGAACCGAGCGAGGCGTCTAGCAATGAGCCCACCTCCACACACACAACCAGATGGGTGGTCCCCGCTCTGAACTTCTCCTTCTTCTCGAAGCGCGCGAGGTCGCGCTCCCAGTCCAGCTGGTCGACGAAGGCGCCGTGCGAGTACGAGGCGATCTTGTTGGTGGAGAGAGAGTCGAGGATGATCGTCACCGACCACGTCTTCACCTACGCGTGACGCCCCGCCCCAGTGCCCACCTCGTATAGCAGGTCACATACGGTCAGTCCACACTTGAAGCGGCTGCCGTCGATCTTCGCGTCACGCACACTCACACGCGCTTACCACCTGGATGGAGGCGTCGTAGAAGTCGCCCAGCTCCTGCTTGAACGCGGCGATGGACAGCGAGGGCGGGAAGGAGCAGCCCTCGAACAACCCCCGAACGATGAACACGTCGTTCATCACCTTGTCTAGTCATCACTCCCGACCGACGCACACACCCAGCTGGGCACTCGTGGCGAGCGCCTCGGGCGTGAGCACGGGCACGCGCACGGGCGACGCTCCCGCGAGCTGGCTGTACCACATGGGCTTCTCGCGGTGGTGCTGGATGGTGTCGCGAATGTAAATGGGCACGCGGTCCTGCAGGCACTGCTGCGGCGTCGGCTTCTCCTTCTCTCTAGAGTGAAGCGGCGCGAGCGAGGCGTACGGCGGGGTGCCGGGCTGAGGAAGAACGAACGGCGGCGTGGGCGGGTTGAGGAAGTTGGAGTAGGGGATGAAGGATTGCGATGGCTGGACGAGGTTGTGGAGAATCGGCGTGGGGTTGCTGGTTGAGCGAGAGCCCGAGGCCAGGTTCAGCAACGAGCCCGAAAAGGGCGTGAAGGGTTGGTCTGTGAGATTGCTGATTTGGTACGTCTTGCTGTTGCTACGCTCGCGCTGCAGTATTGGAGAGATGGAACCCTGGTTGAGAGGCTGGTCGTGAGTCCGAAACGAAAAGAGTACTGCTGATAGGGAAAACAGGTTACAGCCAGTGTCGAGAAACGGCATATCCATCGCTATGAAATGAAGTGCCGGCGAAACACAAACAGATTCCAGATGCGTCGTTCGCCATTCCCGTGATGATGGGACTGTTGAGTCGGGACCCCAATTCTACGGCCTCACCAACCAGACGATCCGCTACCATTCCGATGCGCGTCCTTCGGCTCTCCGTTTATGCTGCCAATCGTACTCTGGTACAGAACGCCCATGGAGTTCCCATCGCTCTCCGTTTCCTTCACGGAACTGTTTGGGATGGAGGAATGCCTCCCCCTTTGCTTTGCATTCGCCTCCCTGCTTGACAGTGGCTGGTTCTCCCCGGGCACGAATCCCGGCGAGGGGAAGATGGGCACTGGATCGTCGTCGTGCTCATCATTCGTCCGAATCAGGGGTGATTCGGTCCTTCCTCCGCTGTCCTGCATGATGAGAATGGGCTTCAGATCAGCCTCCGCCGGTGAACTGCGCTGTCTCTTTAAAGTGCTCATTATGCTAGCCGTGAGCAAAAACGCCACAGACTCACTCTAGTCTCGCTTATTTCACCGTATCGATAGACCACGCGAACTCTTTCAAAACGCTGCTGCTCAATTCGTTGAAATCGAAGAAGTGGCGCGAATCAAGTGCTGAGTATCCTTGATGACGGCGCATCCAAATCACGGATTCCTTTTGACCACTGAACGTGCGTCTCGGAGAAGAGTGCTTCGATTTGAGTGTTGTCTTTCTCTACTGTGTGCAGGGAGTGTGCAAGAAACACGGCTATCATTGATGGTCCGAATGCATGTGAACAATGAACTGACCGGCCACGGGGCTATCGCTAAAAGACTTCTTCATCAGCAGAACGCACAGCAGACTGTTCGGGTAGTTTTCGTCAAATGCCGAAAGCAGCTTCTCCAAACTGAGCTGGTTCGCGCCCTTCTCCTTCTCCTCATTCGCCGCGTTGATCTCCACGAAGTGGTACTCCACCCCGTACACGTACACGAACTTCGCGGGACGCGGTGAGCGACCGATCGTCTCCAGCTTCCTGACTGCGCTCTGGTACGAGTTCATCATCATCATGTCTCCGACGCGACTGCTCTGACTGACGCTCATCACGTAATCATTCCACCCCAAACACACGATCCTCGCCCGCGGATCCGCCTGCGCGATCTGTCCCAGCAGACAGTTCCTCCTGGAAGCATACGGACGCGTCTCCTCGAAACTCCTCCGGAACGCTTCTCCTCCTTCGGCGAACAGCACAGCCAGGTCCAGCGCCGCGCGCGCATCCTCCACGGAGTTGTGGCCCCCATTCTTCGACTGGATGCTCCGATTGAGGTAGTTGACGGCGAGGTAGCGCAGCGCGTGTTTGTACCCAGAATTGGGATGGACGAAGCGCACCGCCGTGTCGATGACACGGTCGTGCACCAGCTTCAGCACGCTCAAGTCGTTCTCTACACGTCACCCCCTCGCTCCTGCCGTACCGAGCGAGTGACCCACCAGGATGCTGGGACGGCGGGCGAGGATCGCCGCCACCTCCTTCTGGACCTCCTGGAAGGCTAGCTGTCACAGGGCAAGAGTGCACACACTGTTGGTACAGGACTGCAGAATCGCGGGGGTGATGCCGGAGTACTGCGTGCGGTAGTCCGTGACCTCGCCCTCGGGGAGCACGTACTTGTCGTACAGGACGTCGTGGAGCGAGACGAGACTCACGCGAGCCAGCTCTTCTCGTCCGCCCTTCGTCTCCACCATTTCGCAATCCAGACCGATTAGCAGGCTGTGCGTGATTTCAAGCGAACAACTTCACTCTTCTTCCGGCGACACGGCCCTGCATTCGTCGGTGGAGTGCTCGATGAACTGGAAGCCCTCCTTCTCCAGTTGCGCACGATGTTCTAGGAATGACGCATTCATAATTCCTCCTTCCTTTTGACTTCACGACCATGTAGTTGTTCGTCTGCCGCTCCTCCTCCGACAAGCAGAGAGAGAGGAAGGAAGTGCGCGGCTCCTCTTGTGACTGTTTTGACATCTCCCCGAAGGTACGCTTCTGGCGCTGGATTCCGTACAGCAGGTACTGATCCCAAATCTCGGGAAGAGGCGTCTTACGCACCGGGATTGACTTTGTGTTCGGGTGGTTGTTTAGCGCACTTTCCAAATCGGCTAGAGCGTCAGCGGAGAACAAGTGGGGAGTACGCACGTCTTCCTCATTGGCGACGAACAGCGTCACGTTCGTGAGTTGCGGTTTATTTCCTACGAATATCCACGTCGGAGGAACCGCGTCCAGCGTAAACAGCCACAGAATGAAGTTGCGGATATCCTAGTCTGTCACCAGCAATTTTGCAAAAGGCATACCAGAACGCTAATGCCGGAGTTGCGTTTGAGCAGATGATCGACAGTCTTCTCCCGAATGTCGCAGTAGGGCATCTGTAAGTGACAATCATCCATCGTAGATACCAAATTTGCGCTCCGTTCCGCGTCCTTTCCAGAACCACTCATTGTCCACAGAGCACCGATACAAGGGAAGCGTTTGCTTCGTTATCACGAAAGCAAGAGGAAGGAAGAGAACTGGGGTGGTAGGAAAAGATGAAATGAGGAGAGTGTGTGCATTGTGAGTGTGAATGGCGTTATTCCCTGCATTGCAATGGTATGCGCGATCCCGTAATGCATCTCACCCTTCCCCTCCTCCCGTCTGTATCCACCAACTCGCATCCTAGAACCAGCAAATGGAATTCAGATGGAAGAAGGACGCTTCCTCTTTCCGCTGTAATGAAATGACGGAAAACCGCGGTGAGGAAGCGAGAGAAACGCCTGCTCCAAAATGTGGACAGCGACAGCTCTTCACAGATTTATTGTCAATCTCTCTGATTAATAAAGTAGTTTTGCGTTTTCGATGAGGCAGTGCGTTTGCCCATTATCTGGAGTTATTGCTCGGGACTTGGTTGTTTACCGCTTACATAGGTTATCATGTGCCCTGCTCGCAAGGTGAAGATTGTTAAGAAGAGAACTACCTCTTTCCCCCGTTTCCAGGCTGACAAATTCAAGAGAATGAATGTACGCGCCCTTCGGCGTTGTGTTGTGTCTAATCGCGTAGCAGCACTGGAGAAAGCCCAAGGGTATTGATGGTCGTTGCAGACGTCGCTTCCGCGGTGCCACTCTGATGCCCAACATTGGTTACGGTTCTGACGCCGCCACCAAGTACATGCTCCCCAACGGTCTCTACAAGTTCACCGTGAACAACGTGAAGGACCTCGAGCTCCTCATGATGCACAACAACACCTACTGTGCTGAGATCGCTCACGGAGTGTCCGCCAAGAAGAGAGTGGCCATCCTCAAGCGTGCTGACGAGCTGTCCATCCGCGTGATTAACGGAGCGTGAGTTTCTGTCCGCTTTCGTGACTTGTAGTGCTGCTGTGGCTAAGGTCGAGGCTGAGGCTGAATAAGTTATTCATCTACGGAGAATTGACATATACGCTGTTTGTTTCGCCTAAATCAGATTTGTTCGCTGCCTTGAGTATAGCAGGATGGGAAAGCGAGGAAAGAAGAACGGCGTTGTGCGCGATAAGAACGAGGACATGGCTCCCACCGAGTACCGCGCTTCGAGTGCTTTTCGTAACTGTGTAGGGAGGAGTTGAAGTTCTATCCCAAGTTGGAAGAAATGGCTCAGTCGAAGGACGGTTGGGAGGACGCCCTTCCAGATGCTGACATCTTTGGAGACGACCATCTCGAGGGTTTTATGGGTTTGGAGGTGTTTCACGGTGAGGGTATAGCGGTATGCATAATGAAATAGGGTCGTTGGATGACTTGAAACGGAGCAACGCCAAGAGACAGTATGCTTTGAAAGGGGTGGTGAAATTGTAGTCGTACGGAGGGCAAGGACGAATCGGAAGATGCAATTCCTCAGAGTGAGGAGGTGGAGGAGGATGACGACGCTCTGCTGAATGGAAGTGATGCAAAGGAGAGTGATACCCCTATTGAGGAGAGTGACGAGGGTGTTAGTGAAGGGGAGGGTGATTTGGAAGAGGAGGAGTTTTCTGAGGAGGAGTCTCCTAAAGAGAAAGAAGAGGAGTCTCCTGAGGAGGAGACGAAAGAAATGGAAGTTGAAGAGAAAGAAGAAGTGAAGTCTCCTGAAGAAGAGAAGAAAGAGAAGAAGGAAGACACAAACAAATCAAACGATGCGAAGAACGACAAGGCAGCGCCGAAACAGAAGCAGAAGGTGAGCAACGAAGAGCTCGAGAAGATCCTCAACTCGCCCAACGGCATCGAGTACCACAACAACGGCCTCTACTACTGCACCATCTGCAAGCACAACATCAACAGCAAGAAGCAGGTCGTCACTCACGTCAACTCGTTCACGTAGCTGCCGTCACACGCGATCAACATGTAGTCACAAGAAGAACAAGAAGGCGCAGGAGCAGGCTGCGACGGAGAAGGGCAAGAAGGAAAAGGAAAAGTACCCTCGCTTCCTCCCCTTCATCCTAGATCGACGAAAAAGCGGGACGAACTGCGAAACGAAATCGAGGCTATTTCTGGAACGGAGCAGGCGTCGTTGCTGTACGGCACGAAGACGTGGGAAGACTTCTCCCTCCACGCCACACTCCTCGCGAACCTGAAGGCGCTGCGCTGTGAGAAGCCGACGGTGATTCAGGAGAAGGGCATCGACGCCGCTGCCCGCGGGAAAGACGTGCTCGGCGCGGCACCCACCGGAAGCGGAAAGACGCTCGCCTTTAGCGTCCCCATCGTCGACTGGCTGCTGAAGCACAAGAAGGAGGCGGAAAAGTGGGTGTTGAGCGCAATGATCATCACGCCCACGCGCGAGCTGGCGCTGCAGACGATGCGTGTGCTCACGCGCCTGTGCGAGGGAAGCGATCTGAAGTGCGTCTGACGCGGTGGAGTGAAGTGTAGGGTGGCGGGTCTGATTGGCGGTCTGGCGATCCCCAAACAACAGCGTCTGCTCAAGAATCATCCCGACATCATCGTGGGCACGCCCGGACGGTGATGCCAGAAATCGGGACTAATTCGTAGCATCTGGTACTTCATGGAGCAGCACGGCATTCCGCTGGAGGCGCTCAACCACACGCGATTCATCGTGGGCGACGAGGCGGACAAGCTGGTCGGGCTCGAGAGCGGTCGTGAGAAGTAGATCACGCCGGGTGCTTATCCAGAAATCGGCTCGATTATTTCCACGCTGGCACAAGCGATGATTCCGTCCAAGGACAAGGGTGGCGGACGCAGCAAAGCGTTACACGTAGAGTTGCGGCCCCAAGTTTTCTTCTACTCGGCGACCATGAACCTGAAGGACAACTCGCCCATCCCCAACCAGATTCGCAAGTACATGAGTCAGCTGTCGTGCCGCGGGAATCCGGAGATTGTGGCGTCGAGCGACGTGAAGGAGAAGGAGGGAAAAGAGACCCACCTGCTGCCGCAGGGCCTGGCGCTGCGCGCCGTGCAGTTGGCGGGAGATCGCGAGAAGGAGGAATTCCTGTTCACTTTTGGAAAGCAGTATTCGGGACATATTCTGGTGTTCTTCAACTCCATTCGTAGAGTCATGTGAGCGGGGTGAGGAATAGACGTGATCAAGCGTGTGTACGATATCTTGACGAATTTGGGAATTCCAGTTTACCGCATTTATTCGGGCATGCAGCAGAAGCAGCGCATCAAGCATCTGAACAGCTTCCAGAAGCAGCCCAACGCAATGCTGCTGGCGACGGACGTGGCGGCGCGCGGTCTGGACCTGCCGAACATCGAGACGGTGATCAACTACCACCTGCCCCCCACGCCCACCATCTTCGTGCACCGCAGCGGTCGAACGGCGCGCGGCGGCTCGCGCGGTCTGTCGCTGTCGCTGGTGAGCAGTCAGGAGAAGGGCCTCTACCACACGATCGCGCAGAGCGTGGGGATGAAGAACGGGTTCGCGTCGTTCCCGCTGGGTCTGGCGGTGCAGCCGCAGATCAAGGAGTGCGTGACGCTGGCGAGAAAGATCAGCGAGGTCGTGAACGCGAGCAAGAAGACGGATCGCGAGGAGGTGTGGCTGAAGAAGACGGCGAGCGAGGCGGACCTGGAGGAGGAGGCGCCGGAGGAAGTGACGCTGACGAACGCGGATAAGAAGAGGATTCGCGTAGGTGTGGAGTGGGGGATGAACGTGTAGAGAATGAAGTACGAGCTGGACCAGCTGCTGAAGAAGCCCATTTCGGGCGTTGGGTACAGCGGGTCGTACATCACCAGCAATCCGAAGATGCTCGGTTTGCGTCGGTTCCGATGGGTCATGGATAGAGATGCTGCGAAGAGGCAATTCGTTTGACAAGAAGCGAAGTCCTTTAGAAGAGCTCCCGGAGGAGAAGCCCGAGTCGAAGAGAAGGAGAAAGAATTGGAGTGTTTGTTAACGAAACAGTGCATTGCAGCGATTTCTCCGCGTATTCCCGCACCTTCTTCTTATACCCCTTTATATCGTTAATGTACATCTAGGGATCACGAAGGAAAGGGATCGGATACGGAAGCAGCATCCGGGTTGGCCGGACTCTGCGGGTTTGGATCGTTTAGGAGACTCTACATCGTGATTGCGATTGCGATGGTCAACTTGGATGGACGTCAGCACCATGCTCACGGTGTTGATGGGAGACCACTTCTCCTTTATTATATCAAGGCAAATCATCCCGTCGACAAACACTAGTGGTGACATTCTGATCCAGATCCGAACCGTTCGGGTGGAAAATGGGCGTCGTGAACCGCACCACGGGAGGAACGGAGGGATAGTCATCCGGAAAGCGAAGCTGCAGAGCAAACATACCGCCTATGCATGAAACCCGCGTGGAAAGGACGAACCCTCCCATGGCGAATCGTCGGGGCCCGAAATCATTGCATCCCAGAGGAACATGTCTTCCATCTTCGTTGGTGAAGCGCTGATCCCCTACGGCACTCACGAATCACAAGAACACTCCACATAGGGCGGATCGTTCTGCATTTCCTCGTAATCCTTCATCAAACGGACCTGGGCTCTATTGCGGTTGTTCATTTCGAGAGATTCCAAAAAGTGACACTGCTTGAAAGGGCGTTTCAGTCAAATCGATCCCCGCTCGAACGCAACAAACACGCGAGAATGGAGAATGGAAACTTGAAGATTACGCGCTCAGCATGTAGGTCGAGGCATCCACCTTGTACACCTTCCTCTCTCGCTCCATGTCGCCGAGCGCGGATCTACGCATCATGCACAATCCTAACACCCACACCACTTGCTCCCCTGTCATCCCGTAGGTTGTCAATGCACTTGTGATCGAGTCGAGGGACGCACCACCAGGGTTGGTTGCCAGAATCGACTGCAGTGCTTGCAGCACCATCATCTCGATTGTCGTCGAGAGATCACTCGGAGTCCCCGTGATTTCATTTGTGGGGGGAGCGGAGGCATTCTTCCCCCGGAAGTGCAGGAACGACACGATCCCGTCTAGAAAGTGCGCGATCACCGTGTTCATGCTGGACACGCGCTCAATGTGGTGGATGTTGATCGAGTACGCGTTGTTTGTGTAGTTCAGATTCCCGGAAACGCGCGCGTAGCAGTTCGTTCTACGATGAATCGCGGCAATCAACCCCACATCGTGCTCATTTCCTCGTTATTCTCTCCAATGTACAGCTTCCCGTGGATCGACCCCGTTCCATCGTGAATCGTAAAGGCGGCAGTCTGGAGCGTCTTTTCGCAAGTCACAATGCCGACCAGCAGAACCTATTTGACATGATGATCCCAATCGCGTACACTCCGTATTTCCTTTCCAAACAGGAAATGACTAGTATCGCGCGTCTCCACCCAATTCTGTATCATTCGCACCGTCATGGGGACTATCGACTTGACCAATGGCGACTACAAATCACTGCAAAGGATACGCAACACTACGGCGGAAACGGGCTGTGCATTCGCGTTGTTATCACTGTTTGATTTGGAACCCGCTCGGTCATCCGATCCATTCGTCGCATAGGGATTGTAGTTGCTGTAGGGATTGTCGTAGAGACTACTGAACATCGCGTATCCGATACTTGAGTTGAGATACGCAGATGGTGCTCGCTCGAAAGAAACTAAAGAAACGGACAAGGAATAATGGGCGGGATCGAGTGCAGAAACAGTGCCCCTTTACGGGATCAGGGAAATCCTCCCTCTTTTGAACAACGTCATCTATGAATTCTTGGGATACCACCACGCCCTTCCGTCATCCATATCACAGCAGTCATGGACGATCTGAGTAAATGCTACTTGATACTCGTTAGTATCTTCTTCCTACTGCTGATCTCCAGCATAGTCTGCTTCTTCAAGTAGGATTAACCGAATTCGCATCACGTCAAGGTTAATGCGATCCGATGGCGAGTTTGCTGGATATTCGAATTTGATAAAGCTGATTTTCGTATTTTCGCTTTGTATTACTCCGTCTCCTTGGTTATCGTGTAGTTCGTGGAATCCACTTCCTCCTGCTAGCGTGTCTCGAGTACTCAACGGCCTTGATTGGATTCATGCCATTCTACAAGTACTCCGAGCCATACCTCCTCATTATCGACGAGTTCAATAACGTCCTGTTGTTCTTCATCTTCCTGCAGTACTCCATGATATGGTCTGCATCGTTGCCCATCGTCACCCGTAGCATCCACTCCTTAAACACCCACCCAGCCATTGTCGTGATTCACGAGAAGATCGACATGCAGACGCGCATCATTCTGTTTTCCATCGTGCTCCCTATTCATTACTGTTCACTGTAGTGCGTTGGCGTATATGTAGCCGTCTCCCTCATGCTGTACTTCATCAACGGCATCCCGATCGAGTACCTTGTGCTGTTCAACGCCGTTGCCTTCGGTCTTCTCGAGCTCTACGTCCTTGCTCAGTTCGTGAGGTATGCTGCGCAATTGAAGGAATTGCTCCAGTGACTATATTGTCGTTCTCTCATGTCAAGGCAAACGCTGATCAGCGTGGAGATTAAGCGGAAGCAGTACATGAAGGCACTGGGCGTGCTGGCGATTCCCATCGTGGGATTGATCCTGCGCATACTGATCCAGCTGCTTCCAGCACTCAGCTTCATCGCGAAGAGCGTTGGTATGGACGACTTGTGTCACTTCTAGGAGAGTATGGCGTTGCTCTGCTTCTTCGTGGTCGCCACGGAAGTGATACCCGTCATCTACTTCCTCGTCCACACGACGGTCGTCATTAACAATACGAACCTGTTTGCGCGTGATTGATGCATGAGGCTGTAGGTACAAGGGATACTTCGACCAGCTCCTCTTGTCGCTCCAGAACGTGATTACTGTTTAGCACTTGTACCATAGCGTTGTTTGTTGGTGAACAGAATCGGCCCTATTTTTGGATTCGCAGTTTGAATCTTCCATTTGACTCCTTCGGCGATCCTCTTTCTTCAAGATGGAGTGGGCGATACCAGCACGGAATTACTCGTCTAGTGAGAGCGTCTCTACCAAATGGCCGGTCAATGCTTCAGGTTACCAGCTTATCGGAGTAATTGGAAATGTAGTCGTGCTGCTCAGTGGATCATCCGCAGGGAGCCTACGCGATCGTGTACAAAGCGCACTGCAAGGAGAATGGTCGTGACGTGGCGATAAAGGTGCTGAAGCTTGAGAATCCTTCGATTAACCTCGACGACATTCGGAAAGAAGTGCTCACGATGCGTCTTTGCAGTAGCAGCAACGTTTTGAGCTGCCACTGCTGCTTCAACGTAAACGCCTCTCTGTGGATCGTGACGCCCTTCATGTCGAAGGGATCGCTGCTGAGGGTACTGCAGTATCTCCGGAAAACGGGAAAGATCAAGGAGGGGCAGGGCTTTGATGTTCGCTATGACTGTGCCGATTCAGTGTAGGAGCCAATCGTCGCCTACATCATCCAGCAGACTGCATTCGGTTTGCAGTACCTGCACGATTCAAACCTCCTTCATCGGTGTGACCGTTTCACTCGCCTCATTCCTAGAGACGTAAAGGCAGGCAACATCCTCGTGGACGGAGAGGGAAGCATCCGTTTAGCCGATTTCGGCGTGGCTCGCGTGGTCGACGGGCCGCAAAAGCACGTTCACGCAAGGACGTTCGTCGGCACGCCCTGCTGGATGGCGCCCGAGATTATGAATCGACAGACCTATGATGCGAGCGTAATGCTCCGACGGGCGTGTGACTTGTAGGCAGATATGTGGTCTTTGGGTATCACAGCATTGGAACTGTACAAGGGCTATCCGCCGCTGGCTCGATTCGACGCCATGGAGGTAATCGTGCGCACCATTCAGGGTGACGCGCCTTCGTTTTCCTCCTACAGCGATGTGTATCCATCAAAGCCCTCTTCTGCGTTTGTGAGTTGGGTGAGCGCCGTGCTTAAGAAGGACCCGACCCATCGATTGTCAGCGTCGAAGGCTTTGGCGCACCGATGGCTGAGCAACTGTGCGGAGGGAAAGAAAATGCTGGTCTCGTTGCTGAAAGAGGTGCCCGATCTGAAAGGGGAACCGTCTTCGATGATGGAAGGCTATTCGTATTTGCATTCGTGTTTTGTGACGAACAGGGAGAAGCCCGCTTACATTGATAACACGAATTGGGACTTCACGCTGAGGTGGGCGTTATCGTCTTTGTGTGATTGTAGTCCGAGGAGTAGCGTGTCAAAGAAGGAGCCGTGGTTGCAGAAGTTCGAGGAGGTCTCTTTAAAGGAGTGATTTGTATTATACTTCAATTGTTTCCTATGGCAAACGAACAGATCGACACCACAGTCCCTCCTAAAGTGAGAGTTGATATCATTTCTGTATAACCTATAGTATCCGGCGAAATGGCTCCTCCTCGTCGTGGCGCTTATGATCATCATTGGGCCGTTTACGACACCCAACGGACTCTGGTTCTGCTGGTCTTGTGCGGGATCGTACGCAGTGTATGCGTTTTGTGATTTGCAGACTGACCTATGTCTATATTAACATGAGTTTGAAGTACAAACGATGGGAGAAGGAAGAGAGCGAGAAGAATAGCAACAAACAGAAGAAGGAATCGAAGAAGCAGAAGTAATGGGATGAGGGTTATTGAAACTGTTTCTTTGAGATTCGCTGAGCATATGCCTTCACGAAGGCGCTCCAGGTTTCCTCGGGGAAATGCACTTCTTCTCTGCACAGGTCCATAAGCACCTCTTCACTATCGGTTACAACCGTGTCATAATCGAACTCCGCGTTATCGAACGAGTCTCTGGAGCGATACACGACGATTCCAGTCAACTCAACGCACGCCGGCTACGCCTTACGTTTGGTTTCAGTACCTACATTCACCCGAATACTGTCCAAGGACTTCTGGTACTTTCTGATAAACACGTAGATTTCCGTACCATGACTACACTTCACACAGCTCACCTACTTGCACTTGCACATAATCACGTCATACGGGTAGTTGTACTCGTAACAGGCGCGAATCACTTCGTTGAAGCACTCTGCTCGTAATCATTCCCTCCATCTCTCACCCGCCATCACGTGTCGATCTTCCAAACCAAACGACGTCTTCCCTTCCAGCTTCAGCTTGATCGTTTGCGAGAGCCAGTTCTCCACATCGCTAATCACGACACAGCCATCTTCCCGTTCCTTCGCTGTTTCGTTCTGAGTTGGGGTTTGGGGAGAGTCCTGAGAGGAGGCCTGATTCACATCATGACGGGAATGATGATTCACATCACAAAGGGACTGATGATTCTCCTCATGATCTAATGCACGGATGGGCACGCGACACAACTCTCTCGCCGGAGCATACTCCAACGGAAGTCGATTGGGCGAAAAGGGAGTCAAAAACGGAGGATCTGGCTGTCCCGTCGCTGTGGCGTAGAAGGAAGAAGTGTACATGACTTGGAACTAGGCGTAAAGCAAGAGGGGAATGGGGACGTGAAGATGGTTCACGGAAGAGAAGCCACCGAGAGAATTGAAAAACAGAACGTAGTCGTCACGCTCTGAATTGGCACACATCGCTAGCAAGTCCTCCGTGAGTTCATATCTCCATATTTGGGGATAGCACAAAGACACGTTGGGAACGATCAGATGGTGGTTGTTGCAAATGGGAGAGACTACGGGAATACACAAACCCAAACACCTACCATTGAGGAGAATCGTATAGAGAGCTCCCTCCCTCTCCGGCTCCTGCTCCGCATCCTTATCCACAAAGACCACCCTTCCATGATCCACGTAGTACTTTGCTAACACCTCGGATTGTTTTACTTTGGTGAAATTGAAAGCCTCGTGTGAAAACGGCTCCGTCATGCTAGGCCGCGAAAAGTAGGGCTTTCTCTTCTTGTACGTTACATACTACAATGAATGCCTACAACCAGTTGCCACGTAGGGTGGTATTGCGCAATCATGTGTCTGCTTCCCTTGATCCACTTCATTTCCAGTCCGGCCACGTCAGAGCGACACAGTCCTTCCGCTTCGCTACGCCATCAGGAGTTCGCAACAGCGAAACGTACCAGCGATCAAATTCCTTCTTTATTGCCGAGTCCATAACGCTAGAAATGCAATCCGTGTGAAAGAAACAACAGGAAGAAAAACGACTGTCGTCTCAATAGCTCGATTCCATAATCATACTCAGCAACTCCTACAGGTGAAGCACATGGATAGAGCATACCATCGACTTCGGGGAAATGGGTCGCGCATTCAGGATGTCTCCGCAAATGTCAACCACAGACTCCACTCCGATCACATTCGCCAATTCGATCAGCAAATAGAAATCGGAGAGCACACTGCGCATCTTGCTCGGATCGCGTCTTCCCTCCTTCAGTGTGCTGACCAATTCTTCTATGCATCACAATAGACTAGCATAACCCACTAAACAGAGTGTCTCTCGTTTCTTGGACAGAATTCAGTGCGGGGAAGCTGGATCGGGAGAAGAGCGGTTTCACGCTCCCCGCCTTCGTCGTCGTCACCGTCAACTCCACGAGGAAGAAAAGCGGCTCGAATTCCGTCACTTCCTGACTGCCCAGTTTCTCGTCATTTCGGATCACAGACGACAACAGTTCTTTATTCTTTCCCGTGGTGGTGGATCTGCACTTGTCCTCCTTCGTTGGAGGCAGTAACAGTCCGTCCCGGTACATGCACACGCATTGATCAGACAGCATGCACGCCACGGGCTCGATCGCCTTCTTTGCGTCTCGCTTGACAATCACCGTCACGAATTTCGACGCGAACTCAGAACGATCCTTGAATCGCAATTGCAATGGCGCGATGAAGTCGACGTCGAACGCTGTCAGCGGGTCCTCGTGCGGCGCGCTCGTGTACACCATGCCCACGCACTGCAGGTTCAGCGAAGCCGCAACGCCGTTTACGCAGTTCATCAACTCGTCCTTCTCCAGCACAATCTTCCCGTTCTCCCAGCGCTGCTTCGGCTTGTACAGCGAGTACACCAGCGCGATCTCGCGCACGCCGTTGGGACCCTCCTTGCGCTGGTAGCGTCCGAACAGGTACGCCATGAACTGCGTTCGCTCGCCGAAGTTGATCCACTCCTGCACGAACACGTCCATGCAGCTGCGGTCCACCACTTGGACGTTGTCGACGTGACGGTATTTCTATTCCGTGAGAAGGCGAGTGGGAGCGGACTTGACGCGCCAATGTGCATGGCTTCGGAGCGCAGGATGTGCAGAGACCACGAGGGTAGGGAGGGTGATTCGGACAGTACTTTTTCACCTTGTACGAGGGGAGAGTGGGCATTGTGCAGTGGGGGCATTTCTGCTTGGGACCGTGAAGACACAGCTTCTTCTCGTTATTGATATAGTCGGCGAAGGACATGTGCTTCGCGTTTGTGTTGTCCGTCGTTGCCAGACAGTTAGTGCAACTACGCATCAACTTCGTCGCGGAATGACTCACTATTGGTTGGGTCCGTGCTGACAGAGCATCTCCAGCTCAACCTTCTCTCCCTTCTTCAGGTTTACACAGTTGGGACACATCTGGCCCTACAAGCATGAGCACAACGGATCGGTGTCATAAACGTACAGGTCCGTGATTGCATAGCCATCGGATGCTTTCTCCGCTCGATTCCTGGTTCATGCAGTGAATACACGTTGTGTTGGGAGAATGATTGCAACTATTCTGTTAGCCGAGACAGTCAATAGCGCGGTACTATGGTGTGAGTTTCGGCATAGCCCTCTTCGCAACAAACAAAATGAATGACTAAACTAACACTTCATCGCCACGTCGTCCACCTCAAAATGCTCGAAGGAGCAGCGCGGATGCAGCCTCTTGTACTCCTCCATACAGTTCTTGTAGTTACAGCAACTCGCCGCCAGATTCACGCCACGGTGAAGATACACGCGCAAGCCCTCGCACGCAAAGTTCAAAATGTACGGTAGCTGCTGCAACTGAATGCAGTCCCAACGACCGATGACGTACTGCGCATCGGCTTTCAGCGGCGCCTCTCCCTTCGGTGCGCCGATACCGATGCGCAGTCGCGGGAAGTTCTCCGTTCCGAGACACTTTATCACCGACTTCACGCCGTTCTGTCCCGCATCGCCGCCCTTCGGACTGAAGCGGATCTCTCCGAACGGAATGCTCACGTCGTCGTGCACCACCAGAACCTCGTCCATCAAATTCTTGCTGTTCGGACGCTTCAGGCGGAACGAATTGTTCTTCGTAAACAGAACCACCGACTGGCCGCTGTTGTTCATGTACGTCGTCGGCAACGACACTGCCAACTTCACAGTTGAAAACGGGACTCCATTCGTCTTCGTCTTCTCCGTCGCTCTCGCAGACACGTGATCCACCAAATCCAACCCCAAAGGCGATTCCTGGCTGAACGCGCAGGTCGTAGAGTACAGGTTGCACTTGTTTGACTTCGACAGCTTCCATTCGCCGCTCTCACCGAAGGATTCCATCTTCGGAAGGTACTCGTTCACAAACAGCTTGCAAACCGCGAAGCCCACATTGTGCCGAGTGCGGTGGAATTCGTGGCCCACGTTTCCCAAGCCCACGACTAAGCGCCGTACAACCGGTTTCACGCCCTGAACCACCTTCACTTCGCTCATGGGAAGGATTATGTGTGCTCATGTCTCTCCTCAACAAACAATACGCTACAATCATCTCCTTCGTCTTCCGATGGATCTTGCTAGCATTCTACGTCACACCCTCCCCGACTCCCTTACTTGTTGTATGTTGCTCTCTGTGCTTTCTTCGCCTCTGCAGGAGTGACGTTCCACGCAACGCGCTCGTCCATGATAGATCGGGTCTGCTCCATCATTCTCCTCTGCTCCGCCTCAATCTTTGGAGACTTCGAAAACGTGAACGTCTCTTCAGGGGGTTTGGGCAGCTTTCTGACGATTACAGTCAAGCACAAAGACGCACGATAAATCAGGTTTGTATCCGCTCTTCTTCGATAGGCGCGTCCGAATGAGTTCGTGAAGCGCGTGTTTCTCCTGATCCTCGCTTGCGGTCCCCTCTTCTCTTTCCTTCTCCTCCTTCTCATTTTGCGTTATGACTACTTCACTCTCCTTGGTTGTTTCCACCTGAACCGACGATTCCTCTTTCACCTTCTTTGCAATGGGGAGGCGAATCTCAATATCGGAGTCATCCGAGTCGGAAGGATTTGAACTGCTTTTGCTCACTTCGCAATCAGGGGATCTCTTGCGACTCTACTTGTTATGAATCGAGCCACCCATCACAGTGCGTTCTGTATCCTGCATGAAGGGAGTGTGGAAAAGGATGACTGGCGAAGCAACTCTAACTCCCTCCATTCTGTTTGTTATGGTTTAGACATTCCTCTTCGCACATTATGGTTTACACTCACCTTGCCTATCCGCGAGTTGGGATACACCCCATTCTTGCCAATGTGGATGCCTCGTACTTTGAGGGGAGAAATCAAAACGCAGCCAAAGAATGGGGAAGAAGAGCTCTAGGAAGAATCCGCATCATCCGTCGCAAGGGGCTGGGGACGCACATGAGAATGGGGAGAAGAGAACCGAAGAAGACATCCGCAATGACGAGAAGGAAGTCGCGCACTTCCGCGATGTTGTGGTATCTCATCCTCTTCACCCGTAGATTCAGTATTCCTTCCTGGATTACGCGCCCTATATGTCGCTGGAGTTCAATCGGCGTCAGCATGCCTACGACATCCTCCCTGACAAGTACAAGAAGTATATGCCCCCGGAAGTGTGGAACGCAAAGCAGGAGGACTTCAAGAAGTGCATCATGGCGAATGCGCGCTTTCTTGTGTAGAGCTCATTACCGTCCCATTCCTCTTTAGAGACGTCGTGAAAACGAAGAACTACTACACCGATATGTTTGGCGTTCCCACGCACAAGCGAGACCATCTGACGGCGGCCTATCAGATGAGCAAGGTGAAGAGCACCCTTCACCAGCTGATCCGCGATTGGAGCGAAGAAGTGGGCTTCGTCTCCTGTCATTCACGGCTAGGGCAGAGAGGAGAGAGAACTGTGCTACACCCCCTTATTGCAGGCACTCGAGAAGTATGTCCCATTGGTGAAGGACGAAAACGGAGTGGTATCTCCAGAGAATCACCGTCGTGTCCTGGTTCCGGGCAGCGGACTGAGCCGTCTTCTCATGGAGGTGGTGGAGCGCGGGTACGGCGGTCAGGGAAACGAGTTCTCGTACCAAATGCTGCTGGTGTCGAATTACATGCTGAATCACGTGTTTGAGGAAAAGAGCGTAGGCGCTTGCACACCTCCCTCCCCACTAGATCACGATCTATCCGTGGACGGACTGCACCAACAACGTCTTTTCCACGGGCGACAACAACCGTCCGATCCAGATCCCGGACGTGGTTCCGTGCCTCTCCATCCAGGACGGCAGCGACTTCTCCATGTGCGCCGGCGAGTTCGTGGAGAGCTACGAGGAGCAGGAGAGCGAGTGGGACTGCGTGCTGACGTGCTTCTTCGTGGACACGGCGCCGGTGGTGTTCGAGTGAGGGTTGTGATGGGTCGTGATGGTCAGGTACGTGGAACTGATTCACAAGATCCTGAAGCCGGGCGGCTACTGGATCAACCTGGGTCCGTTGCTGTATCACTGGCAGGTGGCGAAGAGCGGTGTGGGTGAGGCGTAGTGTTCGGAGGACATCACGGCGGAGGAGATGGACGAGCGTTATGGAAGGAGCATTGAGTTGTCGTACGAGGAGCTGAAGAAGACGATTGTGGATTGCGGGTTTGAGATGCAGGAGGAGAAGCGGATATGCACGCCGTACACGGACAACGTGTTGGAGGTGGGGTGTGGATTGAGGAGTAGATTGTCCATGATGACGACGCTCTTCCGCGGTGTGATGTTTGTGGCGAAGAAGGCATAGTGGTTGTGTTTGTGAAGAAGCGTTTCTGTGATTGTAATCGCTGACAATGTGAAATCGCGAGTAATGTGAAATCGCTGACAATGTGAAGTCGAGAGAGAATCCAAATCGCAGCCCTCTCATCACATACACCACACGCACTCACCCTGTGTGTCTAAGAAAGAGAACAACTAGGGAAGAACGTCCGATTGTCCTTCTTCCACTGCAGCGCTGCCTGCCGAATGGAATCCGGAGCAATCATTGATTTATCATCTCCTTGAATCTTTCTCGCTACGAACTAACGGAGAAACACGAACTCCCTACCCAGCGAAATGATGTCCTGCACGTACAGCTTCGCCATGCCTGCGATCGCAATCGTCTCCTTCCTCTGCGGTTTGTACTTGATTCCCTTCTTCCTGGCGCACTGTGCGAGAATCTACTCGTCATCTCGTCCGTCCACTCTCACAGATTCAACTTTCACAGGGTGGAAACGCGAAGAAAGCATGCACTTCTTCCTGGCGTACTCCATCTGGCTGAGATCCTTCGACTCGAGTCTATTTCGTTATACACGCACTCCACATTCCGTACAATTGTCTCAGTACATTATTTCGGTTATATTGCTTCGTTGTCTCGTCTTCTCCCATGTTCGACTCTGTGATCACCGTTTTCGTCTCCCGCAGTTCTGAAACCATGCTGTTTGTCACCGACTGCTTCGTCGTGGCGGATAGGACGGTCCCCGTCTCAGAACGCTCATCTGCGATGGTGCTCTGGTTTTCGTTTGAGTCGTTGTCGTCCTCCAACTCAAAGTCGAAAAGGTCACTATCCATCGCTCACTCTCTAAAGAAGAATCTGAAACAAACAGACAGCGTTAACATGGATGAAACAAAGGACCTGGCTCTACATAGAAACAGGCAAATTGCGTAGAAACTGCGTCCCTTGCCAAAGCATCGTATACTTGCGAATGTCCTACGTGTCACTTCATGCACGAAGCGCACTAACCGATTTCTTTGAGAGGTATTGCAAAAAGGGCTGGATGTTGTCCAGCTCGCGATCATTCCCACTTCCCAGAAACGGCTGGCACTCAATACCATTCTGCTGTTGAAACATGTAGCTGTCTTCCGCGTTGTCAACAATGATGACAGACGCCAAGTCTCTCCCCAGCATCGCCAAGTCCTTCACCAAGAATCCGTGATACACGACGCAATGGTCACGGTAGAGGCGGGAGGAAATGTACCCGTGGGGATCGATGATATCAAGAACGCGATCGGCATACTACACATCATCGCCCGCTCCAGCCCTCACGTTCTGTGAACTCGCTGTGTACACAACGACTTCGTACAGCTTGCTCATATTCTCCAGAAACGACTCCACACCAGGACGCACAGCAACAAAGGCACGACATTCTTTCCCACCAACAAAAACGGGGATACTGAACTGGTGTGGCTGATTCGGATCGAAGGAGGAGTGGATAAGAGTCTCGTCTAAGTCCAACACGAGCGTCTTCCTTCCGCCATTTGCTCCGGCTTGGGGAGCTAAGAACGGAACGGAAATGGGGTTACTGCAGCAATGCCGATCCGAATCCGATGAAATGGTACATGTATTGTTTGTAGCTGAGACTAACGGAGTGGGAGATGCGACTCCATCAGCGTCTTTCTTGCTAGGCACGACACGAGAACTGTCCGTAGAGAATTCCATGGCGCTTCCGTTCAACGGACATGAACAGAAGCACAGGAGAGAGAGAACGCCCAACTACACTTGACAACACAGCACCAGGAAGTACGTTCGCAGTGCTGACCTCGCTTTCCAGGCATTTGGAGTCCGAGACAGACTCACACGAAAAGGACGATGAAATGCAATCATCGGAGGATGAGCAGCACTCTCGGCAGGGCTCATCGCACGAGGTCGACTCGGAGTCGTCGGTATCGATCGTCACTTGGCTTGAAATGTCAACACTCGCTCCTACACGTTACCCGCCGACAATTCATTCACCTTGTTCATTGCTCTGGTTCTGTGGTTCCAACGAACACATAACAACCAACTCGCGGAGAAGAAGGAGTGTTTATGGATTCTGTCAACTGATGAAACGCCCACAGTGACTGCATCGGTCATTGCCCACCTGAGGGAAGAGTCGTGTTCGGTGTCGTGGTGTGCGGGGTTATCTCAGAACGGAGGAGAACACAATTCAAATCATGATGGAACGACTACGCGGGAAAGTCATCCCCTCGGTAGCAACACGCCCATTCGTTACACGCACGAGTGCATAACAATAATCATGATCGTGGAGGTGATTCACAATTCCCTGCTCTACGGAGATCGCGTTCTCGTTCCCGAAGTAATACTCGTCGTGTTTCGTGACGCTGAAGGCATTCCTTTCCCAGAGCACGGAGGAGAGTTCACTGTTGCAAAACCACCAGACGTTTCTTCTCAAATCGATCGCGAGTGACCATTCTGAAAGGCAGATCGTCTGTGGCGTTCTTGAGTACACGGCACAGGAAGGGACAGTCGAGGTTTCAGACGATGTAGCTTTCTAATGTACGTGCTAACCGTATAGGTATGGACCAATTTGGCTCTTCATGACGAAGAACGGGTTGAAATGGACCGCATTACTCTCCCAAAAGTACACTGTTAGCGTCTACTTCGAGCATAGGCGACTGCGCTTGTACTAAAGACTGCAGCGATTATTCCCAGTGACTTCAATCTGGAACAAGTGCTGCTCAACAGACTTTTGGACAAGTACTCCTGCGTATACAAAGGAGAAACGGTCACTCTCGAGTAGGCATCCTCTCCTCCCTTCACATCCAGATGGGAGAGTCACTCCTTCTCCTTTGTCGTGGAATCGCTCCAGCCCGACTGGGCATGCTCTCTTGTCGACACCGACGTGGACCTCACCTGGGACTACCTGACCACGCCGCAGTCTCCACCCACATCCACCACCTACACACTCACCGACGCGTCGCCCTCACTCCACCTCACCGTGACTGCTCAGCAGGATGTCCACGTCCTCCTCGCAGCGTCCTCCTTCACCTCCGTCTCCATCCAGGGCCCCTCGCTCTGCGGAATCCTCTATTACGGGATCCCGGAGGAGGATCTCCGTTTCCACTCCACTTCGTCGATCTCAACTGACTCGTACGCTTCTTCTCTCTTCGTTGAAACGCCCTTCTCGGTCTCCCAAGACCCTTCTCATCATCCCTAGATTCCCGTCACGACCGTTTCGTCAGACCTCCAGTTCCACGTTCTCGATGGCTCCACTCTGACGATTCAGCTGGTCAACGAGGAGTCTGCGCACCCCCCACCCCCCTCCGATTCGATCCTGTGTCCCGTGTGCGGTCGCTCCATCCCCACCGCCTCCTATCGTGTTGGACTCCGTGGCTCGTTTCATGGTTAGCTCCACCAGCTGTACTGCGAGCGACACGTCGTGAAGTGTCCCGTGTGCGGCGCTCCCACCAACCGTCAGCAGCCCCAGCTCCACCAGCACTGCGCGCTCTGCGGCTACTGCACGTCGGAATCCCACCTCTCTCTCCACCGCCAGTTCGCCCACCAGCAAGTCGTCTGCGCGTGCGGCCAGTCCATCACGCCGGAGCAGCGACCGCGTCACCTCCACACGGAGTGCCCGTTGCGCTGGGTGGTGTGTCGGTTCTGCGGCGAGCGTCACCAGTTCAGCGGTCGAAGCGACGGTCGGCTGAAGCAGTTCCAGCAGGATCCCGTGGACCGGTTTGAAGGACTGTCACTCCACGAGTCGTACTGCGCAAACAAGACGGTGCAGTGCGCGCTGTGCAGCGAGTTCGTGATGTGTCGGTATCTGACCTCGCACTACGTGGAGAAGCACCACATGACGCGTGGGTGTGTGGAGTGGCGATGAGGTGTAGCGATGGACGGGAGTGTGGTGTGTGGGCTGTGCGGGTTTCAGCAGAGGGCGGTCGCCGACTTCTGTTTTGTGGGTGGAGAGGAGCTGTGTGACGCGTAGCGGTGTCATGGCAAGATGGACAAGGAGGAACTGATGAAGCATGTGCTCTGCTCGAATGTCATGTGCTCGCAGCATGTCGATCCGTCAATCCCGAATTCCGTTGGTTCTGTTGCACTTTCTATGATTCTGTAGTACGGACTATGTCCTTCTTGTTACACCGCCATTGTGGCAAGAAATGGCAAGGATCCGAAGCGCATCATCAAATCCTTATCAGCGACGTACATGAAGCAAAGCATCGTGGGATGTGGGCAAGAGGAGTGCTCGAATCCGTTTTGCAAACGACACAACGGAAGCATTGCGAGTCGAATTCCGCTGTCGCTGCTCTCCATCAAAATGCATCGCGAGGAACCAAAGCAGCTTCCTCTGGACATTCTGACTCTCACAAAGGCCTCTGTCAATAGCGGCGTTTTCTGTGTGTGTCCCAGTCTTCTCAAGTCGTCCTCTGTTGAATAGGAGAGTGCATTTTCCCGCCTCCCGTCGAACTGAACAATACGTTTTCCCACCTCCAGTCAAATGGGACAGTACGTTTTGAAACCACCTTCCCTCTACAACTGTTTTCTGTTCAACCAACCCCTCCTCACTCTATCATCCAATCGACTCTCCATTCGTCTTCCTCAAAACGCATGAGTGAAACGAAGTACTACTCGCTGCCCCTTCCAGATCCGATGTGCAAATCCATCGCTCTCCCTCAGATAAAGAAAAGGCTGACAATGCCTCCGCCCGGAACGCATGTCGTCGCGCCGCAAACGGATAAGATGTGTATCCCTCCAGAACCCTCACACTTCTTTCTTCATTATTCACACAGCTACAACACTCGAATGGCGACT